>PVJA010039583.1:0-19060 GCA_004027025.1 Myocastor coypus | reverse complement strand
TGGTGGATGTGGTCTGTAGGTGGAGGTGGAGCTTTGGGATTGAGTAGTCCTGGTAGGCTCGTGGACCAGATCTGTTGCCAAACGGGCTATTTGATGGGTTCAGTGCTGGGTCTTGGGCCACGGCAGGTGCGCAGGCTCAGCTCCCAGCGTTGGGGTTTGGGCTGCGCTGGAACAGGAAGTTAGTCGCGGGAACGCAGAGCTCCATGGTTCTTTATGAGATATTTTTCTGGGAATATTTATAGGCATGTTTCTGAAGATGCCATGGATGTGCTTCCTTCTCATTTGCCCAGGGGAGCTGCCTCCATACTTAGGAATTATCTGAAAGAGACAATACAGAAATGAGGGCAAGGATAATATATTAACTGGATAGCACCTGATACTTTCATCTTTTCTTTTAACTGTGCTGGGTGCACAGGAAGTCAACGGGAAGCTTAGTTCACTACCACGTTCTCCCATTTTTAAAATTTTCCCATTTGGTTTCATAACTGCCCCCATCACATGCCTATGCACAGTTTTCTAAGACTGCTTCTGGGCTAAGGTTCTCTGATCCCTGCATGAACTCAAGTTTCAATCCTCCTCTTCCTTCAGGACCAGACAAAAGCCAAGAAAAACCAATGTATCTAGTAGTCTGCATTTGCTAAAGAGCCATTAGAAATTCATAGGTCAAAATGTTGATATTATGTAATTTTTAGTTGTGAGGTTTTTAAGGGTAATAGCTTAATGGACAACATCAGAATGATTCAGAATGCATTAGAAAAATATGTGCACTATTGGTACTTACCAAAGATTTTCTAAATTAGAAGTTCAAGAGGTGGGGTCTGGAAATCCGTACTTTAATAAAGTTCTTAAGTTATTTTGAAATATACTGAGAGGTAAAGATTACTACTTATCCTCTGCTTAGAATTAAAGCATTTCCTGCAGGTGTGCAAAAATGTTAGCAAGTAGTAATAGTCATTTTTAAGCTAATGGAATAAATTGCACCTTTTAAAGTTACATTTCGTATGTCATAGTTTCCCCTCATCTCAACCCCTGCAAATACTTCGAGTGAATCAGAATTTGTGAGTCTGGATTTATCTTCCAGAGACTCGTGATCTGCTTCTCTTATATTCATTCAGGAACTGCATGTGTAACCTGTGATCTCTGAAATGATTTTTTTTGTTGAAAAATCCTTATCGCTATGTCCAGTTATGAAGAAGAAATTGCTGTGTTTTAAAGGGTGATCATCTGTCTCCAAAGCCTGTGATAGTCTCTGTCCATGGGAGCAGCACATTTCCCCTCACTCTTCCAGCCCACCTACACTTTGATGTGCTAATATAGGGCTTTGCCTGCCCCCATCCTGCTAATCTTAAGTTAGATGTCCTCCCTGAGTGAGGTGGGTAGAAAGACTAGAGGTGGAAATCTCTTGTTTTTAATAAATGCCTTTGTTTTTGGTGTCATTGTTACACCAAGAATTTAATAAAGACCTTTGTGACATTGATTTTGGAGCTTAGAATTTATAAGATCTGAGCCTCTCTGAGCCAGGCTGGCCAAATAAAAACCTTTCTCTGCCTTTCTGGAACATACCATTGGGTCCTTAGCTGTCTGCAAGGACAGTATCGCAAAAGTCTGATATTGTGTTTTTCGCAACAGTTATAGTGCATGACATACTATGTTTGATAAATATTCCACATGTCAGAAAGCATTGTATTTTACTATTACAATGGAGCTCAACTCACTTCTCTATGATTTGAAAACAACTATAACTTGAAGAAGAGAAGGAGATTGATAGGTAAATAGAGAAATCTTCAATAGATAACTGCATTTTATTTTTCATCTTACAGTCTTATACTTTTATTTAGAGAGATTCACCTTTTATGGGTGGCCCAGAAAGTGAGATGTGAATAAGAAGAAAATAAGAATATATTATAAAGATGTTTCCCCTTGGGCTTTATGTAGTGTAATCTTTCTACATGGGTAGGTGTTTTAAAACTCAGTATTGAGATTCCTGAAGAGACACCTAGTAAATAAAAATATGACTCAAATGCCACCTTGCTGCTAGAAGGAACTGTTTTCTGCTTATTCTCAGAAGTGGAGCAATAAGTTATCTATTGAACTTTATGTTTGTGCAGTTAATAGAGTTTCTCTGATTGCAGAGTAGCCAGATTCAGATAAGTTAGGAATCTCTGCTCTCACTACAAAGTATATGGCTGTTGGATAACCATATAGTGGATAGTGGCTTGTACAAGGCTAGTTCACGACATCAAAATAATATGCTCGGTCCATTGCACATTGTTTCAAGCTCTGGGCATGCTTTTAAAATTTCTACTAATTGGCCATCAAATAAAATGATTCAATATGAGAAAAATATATCTCTAAAAGACATGTTTTTAGTAGTCTTCTCAGATCTCTTCTGGAAAAATGTATTGAGATCTTAGACATGTTGATTTTGATCAAAGGGGTGAAGTTGGTGATCTTTAGCTAAAATAGTTAAGTGGCAGTTATATATACAATGCAGACACTGACTCATTTGCAAACATATAATTCCTTTGACAAATTCATCTACTACCTGTGCCTAGAAAATGGAGATTCAAATTTTAAAAATATAATATTAAAACCAATGGATAGCTGGACATGGTGGCACATGCCTATAATCCCAGAACTCAGGCAGCTGAGGCCTGAGTTGTTGTATGAGTTTAAGGCCATCCTGGGTTACACAGTGAGCTCAAGGCCAGCCTGAAAAGCATAGTGAGTCTGTGTCTCAAAAGGACAAAAAAAATCAATGGATAAAGAAAATATGGGCTATATACACAGTGGAGTCTACTCATCCTTAAGGAAGGATACATTTGAGTCAGGTTTGTGTGGAAAAATGGATGCACCATGAGTCTATAATCCTAAGTAAAATCATCAGATACAAAATATTTTTTAAAAAATCACACAATTTCTCTTATATGAGAAACTGGAAGTATAAATAATTTATAGAACAGTATAGAAGTGATAGGGAACAGGAATACAGACTTTCTGGAGATCGGTAGGGTGTTTGGGAATGGGAGTAAGTGAGAGGCAGAGGAGGGGGGGAAGGAAAAACTCAAGATGCGTTGTGTTTATGTACCAGTATCCTACAGTGAATATATCCACTATGGAACACAGATATATATCAGGAAAAAATAAAGTTACATACCAGAAAATAAAAAAGTCAAGATAAAATATTCTATTCATTTACCTGAGTTTAAAATGCTTAAATTATCAGAAAGTTAAGTCGATTGTCTCAAATAGCTGATCAGATCATTGTTACAAACTTTCATAATTTTTTATAGTTTTTCAGAAGCCAGTGTGGGCAGGAAGGCACATGAGAGTCTTTCTGCTATGAATCATACAAGCCACACAAATAGGCATTGCGAATGTTCAAGGGTTTCTCATTAACACTAGTGAAAGGAAAGCAGCCATGACACTAGTCCCCTTATGATACAGAGCCATACAGAGCCATTCCTCTGCCTATTACAGGTAGACAATCTCATTTAAGCTTTGGGGAAGACTAATTTTACTCTTAATGAGATTACTGATGTGATAATGTATGTGATTTGATACTCATCACCTTTCTGCACTAATGTGCTAACCATTTTTTTTTCACCATTGTCACCATCTTTTTTTTGTGGAACTAGGAATTGAACTTAGGTTCTTGAGTTTGCTAGGCAAAGTTATTCTACTGAGCTATCTCCCCAGCCCGTCATCACCATCTTCGTAGAGTACTTGATCCATTCAAACTGAGAAACGGCACTGCTCCCTATCTCACTTAATCCTGTTGCTTTGCTGCCTTGCTACATACAGCTGGTATTATTTGGATGGAAGTCATATTCTCCAGGAAGTAGTGTTTTGGCATTACAGACTGAGCCAGTTAGCATTTTGGGTCATGACATGTCGAAAGTGCTGGTTATGAATGGAACAACCAGATGGATACATAAAGAAATGGAAATCTGAGACCATGAAAGAGAGAGAGAGAGAGAGAGAGAGAGAGAGAGAGAGAGAGAGAGAGAGAGAGAGAGAGAGAGAGAGAGAGAGAGATTTTAAAAGACTATATGAAGTCAACTTACTGCAGTGGGATTTTTTTTTTTTTAGGAAGTACAGTACTTAAAAAGGAAATCTCCTTTTCTAAAACAAATCTATTTTTATGTATTCAACACAGGAACTACAGGGTCTCACTACACAGAGCTGACTCACAGTGATTGTCCTGTGTCCAGCCTTCCAAGCGCTGGGATTATAGGTGCATGCCTCCAGGCCCAGTCTCAAACAAAGCTATTTTCTTTGGGTTTCTCATTCTTGAAACACATGATCCCAAACTGGAATAATTTGAACTTGGTACACAAAAGTTTATTGTAAATTTTTCAAAGGGCTTTTATACTTGCTACATCCCTTGTTATGCAGGTCAATCTCATTTAAGAAATAGGACAGATATGATAACTGTGTTGAGAGCTAAACAGACTGAGACTTAGGTGGAAGAAGGTTTGGCTTTTAATCACACAGCTCAGCAGAGGCAGAACTAAGCTTGAAATTAATGTCTTTCTCCTATGCCCAGCACTTGACATTTACTAGGCACTAACAATTCTTTACCAGCTGACATATGTAAAGGGGTATGAGTGATGCCAGTCAAAAACAAAGAAAAGAAGTTGATCTTTTAATAGATATGAATGTTTCCTAGGAAGCCAAGGAAAGCAAACCAGCAGAGCCTTGTTATTCTTTCTTTTCAAACCCCTTCATTCTGGGAAATGTAGTGTGTTGAAATATCTTCCCTTTTCCCCTGTGCCTCTCACTCTGACGATATGACATCAGATCTAGGCCTTCTAGAACACTAAACCTACCTTATCTATTTGTAGCTGCTGTCAAAGATGTGGCCACATTTGGTCACCAACTATAATATTTTAAAACATAGAGTTGTTGTTGGAAGTTGAATTAGATAGAAATATTATAGGCAGTTAGCGCCAGGTTTTCAAGGATGATATGAAAGATAAGGTGACTTGGCAACTATGGACAGACACTCCTCTACTGTGGGCCAGACCTCAAGACAAAAGAGGAAACAAGTACAGCTATATACTTCCCTAGAGATGGGCACGAGGCATTGATATTCTAAATAGGTATCAAACACCTTGAAAGAGCCCAAATGAATCACTAACACAGTTCCCCACAGAAAGAGACCCTGTCCCCATATTCATACCCTCTTGCTTGATTCTCCATTTGGTAATGGATTTAATCAGTTTTACCTGAGCAAAGGTGTTTGTAAACTCATTGGTTGGCCATAGCTTTGTCCTACCTCATGCCCACCTAACCAAGTTCCCATGTTCTCCACAACCTTTGAGCTGACTCACTGTATTGTTTTCCTCTATAAAGGTCCCTGAAAGAGACAGCTTTGTGGGGACAACTAGCCTGGGGTCCCCCTCCTTCTTCTGTATAGCAGCTTTTTTTCACCCAATAAATATATTTTGCTCATAACTTCTGTCTGTTCCTAAAATTCATTCTTCAGTTTTAGAGAACACGAACTCATCCCAGGTACCTTTCAGGTTGGGAGTTTCACGTTTTCTCTTGTGTCATTTGGAGGTCATCCACTGAGATCATTTTTCCCCTATGTCACAGTCACCCAGGGGTGAAGCTTTAAGTACTAGCTCAAATGCAAACAACTTTCCCAGACAAAGAAGGAAGTTCTCAAGATCTGATTAGAACTGAAATGCTGACAGTATTTACGTTTATATAACACTTATTGCTGCAAATAGTGTTCTACCATTAATTGTTACATAGTTTCAACCTCTTTAACTTCCACCTCACAGGGTCTGGTTTTTAAGTATGATGTGTTTCAGTGGTGCTGTGTTATTTTATCCTCTAAATAATCACCTATTTGTCTTTTTAGAAAAAATAAGGGGTGTGATGTAGTGCACAGAGTCCTCAAGGCAGGTTCCAGTGCTCTTCAAGACACATCAATTCATGTTAAGTACACAAAAAGCTACATCCCATTTTAAGACTGTCGAGTGAATACTGGGTCTCCCATACTTTCTGAAGGCTTATATTGAACCAATATCAAAGAAATAAAGAGAAAAGAAGGACAAATGAAAAGAAACAAGATATAGAGTATTTGGACATGGGCAGGTGATCTGAGGAAAGCAAGCAGAATAGCTTGGAGGGAAAGGAGAATAAGTGATAAAGATACAATGTATATATGCCTCAGTTGCCCCAAATGACTGTGATTATTTATTGCAAGCATAGACTGGTAAAAGGATTTAGAAAGAAAACCAAATGTGTATGGGAAACAAAGTTTTCTTTTTCATTTTTTATTTGTAAAGAAAGTAGAAGTGAAGATTGGTGCTGAAGAAAGGACTATGTTAGACACTCGGCCCAGTAAGAAAATTGGGACTGGGAATCTTGGATTATTGATTGTCAAAGGAAAGCAATTAATAGCTCTGGGCAGTCTTGAAGAGAAAAACCTGCTTGCGAACTTTGTTTCAATTTTCAGTTTTCATGTTTTTGACAGTGAGATCAAAATACGATTTTTGCATTATTAATGGGACTTGCTAACATACCATTTCCTTTGCAGAACACTGATTAGAATATGGCCTATAAAGGAAGTAAAGTGAGAGATAAGACAGGATATATTGACTCGGAACATACTAGGGACAACCTTCATTACTGTGCTAAGGACATTCAACTTCACTGCCTAATCAATAGTATAACGATTCAGTTTCTTTCTTCTTTAGTAGCTCCCCCACTTGTATGTATGTTTCAATGTATATACCTTTTAAGTCTTCCATCCTGAACAACACTACCAGATTAATCCTTTTGTGAGCAAACTTATGCCTTTGTTAAAAGAACACAAAGAGTGCAATATTTATTCATGAATAATAAGTCTTAATGTCCAACTTCACTATCCTCCATAGATGAAGATTGTACATGTTCACACTGTACAAAGGTGCTTACATAATTTATCTACCTTAGTTAAAAACCTAAATGGTGTTTTTAATTTTTTTTATCAGCAGCATATATTTATTAGAGGAAACAAAGTTTCTGTCTGAGAAAGGGACAGGAGGGGAATCCTGAGTGAGTTGTTCCTAAATGGTGCTTTTTAGGATCCTACATTTTTGTATTTTTTCACATTTGAACATATTTATTGATAACCTATCTAGAATTGCTCTCTATTATTGCCTATGTGACTGCCTTTTCATGTAATAGCTTGTCTAAATCACTTTCTCATTGCTGGGATAAAATACCAGATACCCACAAAGAAGGAGTTTATTTGGGCTCATATAATAGGTATTTCAGTATTTACATGGTAACCAACATGGTGGAAGGTCCTGGGTGGTGGAATGCTGCTCAGGTCATGGGAAGCAGGGAGCACAGCCAGGAGATGGGCTAGGAAAGGAGATAAACACTTCTGGGACATGCCCACAGTGACTCTTCATAGTTCATCTTCTAACAGCAAGTCAATTATTGTGCCACTGCAACCCAATCATCTGCCAATACTTTAGGTTTATGGGCGTAATTTGGATATAAACCATGCTATGGTTATTTCTTATAAATTTGTCCTCTACCATAGTGAAATGATGAAATAATCTGGAACACTTCTAAAACTCCCAGGGTCCAAGCCCCACCCTAATTAATCCTACTTCAGTCTCTGGAAGTTAAGTTAAATCATTAGTTATGTATAAAGCTTTCCACGTACCTCCAATATGCAGCCACAATTAAGAAACAAGTCCATGAAATCTGATGTGATCCTGTGCCCTTAGCAATGCTAAAGATGTGCTGAAGTTACATTGTTGATATCAAATTAATTAATTTCCATGGAGCTTATATTTATTCATCAAGATGAGACTCTAGCTCTCCTGTGGAGAAATCAAAGCTGTCAGTTTTGGGTTTGAAAAGAGGAAATGGCTTTATTAATAAATATTCTAATTCTTGAAGCAAGTCATAAGTACAACAGGAACTTGCAGACCAAAAGACTTTTGAAGTTTTCTCTCATAAACTGATTGCAAATGTCTTTGTCAGTCAGTTTGAGTGATTATAGAATACACACATTGAAGTACACTTCAGAGAGCCAGTTTGTCTGAAGGCTTGCTGCTAAATCTCTTGTGAAGTAATTTAAGACTTAACCCTCAGAGAATTCTGAACTGCTCTTTGAAAGCAGCAAGCTTTTGTAAATATACCGTAACTGCTCATGACTGGAGAAATCAGATAGGGTATTCAGCCCTAATGATAACAATAAAGGTAGTATGTTTAGAAAGATTGTCTTTTCCTCTTCTTCTTCCTGGCCATTTACCAAAAGGAAGCCAGGCAGGCCATAGAAGATCACATGTAGTGTTAAGAGAATGTGGGAAGGAAGGGTTAAGGCCCAGGATATTTTCAGAATGCCTGTGTTTACTCTATATCCTCCTTGAACAGGCTATTTTACCCTACTTATGCTACATTACTTGCATGTGTGCATTCCTAAATTTATTTATGTGGAAAGCAGGAATAATAGCCCTCTAACTTAAAAGGATGGGAAGGGTACTAGTGTAATCAGGACATTTAGTCCTATACATACTATAACTTTAATAAATTGATTCTGGACAAATTGCACCTTTCTTTTCAAGTGTGTCTTAATTGAGATTGTTCATCACTCTCCTTGGTTTCATATACTGGACAGTAATTGCTCCATCTGCTATATCAGTTAAAAACTATAAAATCTGAGGATCATCATTTCCGCCATCTCACTGAGACTTCATATTACTTCTCATCAATCCATAATCCCTACAACTACAATATATCAATAGTTCACACACTGTTTACCAAACAGTGGAATCAGCTGGAGATCTTGCTAAAGCATATAATTTGTATCCTACTTCCAGAATTTCTCATTCAGTAAGACTGGGTTGTGGCCTCAGAGATAGCTCAGGGGCACAAGTACCTGCCTGGCAAGTGCAAAGTCCTGAGTTTGATTCCTGGTTCAAGAAACAAAACAAAACAAAACAAAACAACACTGGATTAGGGCCTGGAAGCCTGGAGTTTTTTTTTTTTTTTTTTGGTTTGTTTTTTTTTGACTTTTTGAGACAGGGCTTCACTATGCAGTTCAGGCTGGCCTTGAGCTCAGTTTTGTAACCCAGGCTGGTCTCGAACTCGCACGGATCCTCCTGCCTCAGGCTCCCGAGTGCTGGGATTACAGGCGTGAGCTACCACGCCCGGCTAAGCCTGGAGTTTTGAAAAAAACATTTATTTATTTATTTATTTATTTATTTATTTATTTATTTATTTATTTATTGGGCGCAGACACTACACAGCTCAGACTTGTAATAGTTTTCATATCTCAACCTCTGCATCACTGAGATTATAGGCATATGCCACCCTGCCCAGTCTTGGTGGCCGGCACAATGTGCTTGGGATTCCAAGGCTAGTAACCCATGTGGTATTGGGGATCAAATCCCAGTTCCTGCTCTTGCCAGGCAGGCACTTAGGCCACCATCTTTCCTCTTCATCCCTGAGCCAGGGTTGGGGGTTTTTTTTTTTTTTTTTTTTTTTTTAACACATTCTCAGATGATTCCAGTGTTCTAGAAGCCACAATGAGAATCTCTGCTCCAGTTAAGTGATTCTCAGGTTGAGTTGCACACTGGATTCACCTAGAAAGCTTTTAGTTCATACTTGTGCAAGTACTACTTTCTCAGTTTCTATTTTGTGAGGCACTATCTTCATTATGTTTTTATAAAGCCCTACTGTATAACCAAACTTGAGAATTATTGTATATTTTGTTTTTTAAAACTCTTTGGTTTCCTGTTACACTTTTATGCACAAAATATTCAAATATTTTCCTGTTGTATATGCATAACATACATAACTCCTTATGTCTAAGGAGTTCTTCTTAGCATGACTTACTGAAGATCTTTCCAGTTTCATTACAATATCCCCTCCTTATGCATAGGGGCACATCCTAAGTCCGCACTAATGCCAAAAACTGAACATAAATACTGAAATTTAATTATGATATTTTTCTATGCTTGTCTACTTAACGGAGCTCAGTTTATAAGTTACTCACAGCAACAAATCAACTAAACTAATTAATAATAAGTAGAACACAACAATACATTGTAACACAAGTTGTGTGAATATGTTATCTCTCAAAGGATGTTATTATCTCCCATCACCAAAAGTAAAAGGTATAATAAGATATTTCATTTTAGAGATCCTAGTTGGGATATCCAGCCAGATAGCTCAGCAGACTAATCTGCCTGCTTAGGCAGATACAGGGATATAAGGACCAGGGTTTAAACTCCAGGCCTGCTGTTCCAGACCCACCCTCGGGATTCCCTGAGACAGCAATTAAGACTGGGTGTGCTGGCACATACCTGTGGTCCCAGTGTTTGGGAGGCTGAAAGCAAGAGGAGGATCATTACAAGTCTAATCTGTGTAGTGAAACCCTGTAGGCCCTGCACTAAATACATCAGAAAAATGAAGGCTATATAAAGGAACTAATTGAATGTTTTCTCTCAGCAGAAACAAAACACAAGAAGATAGAAGGAAAATTGAGATAGATAAGGTGTTTTTCCCCATTTGCTAAGCTCAAAATTGTTTTAATGTGCCACATTATAAAAACTCAACATTCTGCACCATGATTCTGTGCATTTGGGATTATATACATGCCCTTGTCATGCTTTACTAGGTGTGATGCTTTACTAGGTAGCAAGATAACAGAGGCAGGCAGTTTACTCCCTCCCACCTCTGACCTTTGGGAGTTTCCTAGGAGTCAAATTCTTAACTTACAAGTTGACCTATAGATAGTAGGTTCATTATCACTATTGTGCCTGGCCTGAAATTTATTGTTGCTGTCAGTTTTAGAAATTGTAAGAGTTGGGGCCAGTGATATATGTCATTGGTATAGCACCTGCCTGGCAAGCAAAGGTCATGAGTTCAATTTCAGTTCCTAGCACAAAAAAGAAAAGAAAACAAACAAACAAAAAAAAAACCATATTGCAAGTGTCTATTGGAGTAGGATATGCTGCTGTGACATACTGTAAGTTTAAATGTTCCTGTGCCTCCATCTCCATAGATATCTATAAGTTTTCCTGGAACCAGACTAGCTCGATAATTTTTCTTAGTATTTTACCTATCATGAGTGGACAAAGATGTGTGGCATGTGCTGGCATCAAATCTATATGTTGAATGTAGTTACTATGTTGCATTTGGGAAGAGGGGCAGCTTCTTAATATTATCTGTTGAAATATTTTTATAACCTTATAACAACTATGTAGATATTGCTTGAAATATTCAGTAGAAAATTTATATGCATGTCAAAGCATCTTCAAAACTGAAAATAACTTTGTAAATTAAAAGGATTCTAGCAAACATCTCAGCACTTTTGGTAGACCCTTAAAATTTCTCATTAGCAGGATAAAACTTTTGGGCTGGATATAGACAAAATAGCAAATTTCTTATCATCTGTGTGCACCGGAGGAGATCACTTAAGTAGGTAATCTAAGAGTGCTAGATATTGTTGGCATCCTTGACACGTTTAGATTTATAAGATATGATGCACTTAGTAAAAATTTTGCCTTTTATTGAGTTTGATGAGGCATCAGTTCTCCCCGAACCCTATGGAGGTAGGGTGTGGAGAACTGTTACCTTTGGCATTGAACATTCTCCTGACTAATTCACAAGGTACAGATTATGAGAGCTACTATTTCCTGTAACACTTGGTACTATATTACCTCATAATGCCTTGTATTTATTTCAAGGAATTTTGATGTGCTGCTCTAACTAGATTACATTGCTTAAAATAAATGTCTTGTGAAATTAAACTGTCATTTATTCAGAAATTTCTGTGTGATAATTATTTTGTTAGGCCTTTCCACTATCTCATTGAATTGTCACAGCACAAATTTGAAATGGATTTTTTATCTGTGTTTTTATAGATGAAATTCTGAGAGCTTAAGTAAACCTGTGCAAGGTCACACCACCACTAAAAGATGAGCTAGGATCCAAATCTTAGATAATGCTATCACATATCACACATTTTTCATTGTTGGTGCATATTATTCTCTTTTAGCTGGCTTTATGATTTTTTCAAATATTTTTGGAAGTATAATTCCTCATGTCTCAATTTATACATAAATGGCCAGGTTCCTTTTTGGGGGGTTAAAACTGCTTGGAAATAACCTCAATTCTGTAATTAAGAGGAACCCAAATCCTATTTTGAGATTTTTTAAAATATAAAAGCTTAAAAATTTCCAGGATGCTTTCATGGTTCCATAAAGTCCATCTAAAAAGATTTAGACATGTACACTTTGCATCTCTCACCAGATCTGTGATTTTCAATATGTGCATGGACATTTGTAAAACTGTCTGGACAACAGAATGATTTATATTTCCCACTGGACACAAAGCACAGGTCATGCATGTAACTCATGTTTCACAATGTATTCACTTTCTAAAAACCTGCCATTTTTTTTCTTTTTAAAAGTTGGAATGGGAACCAATATACCATTGTTCAATTTTCAGCTATAAAATCTATTTGAAATATTTCATTAGAGTACTAGCATCTCAGCAAGGTGAAAAAATATCTCATTAGAAAGAAAGAAAATGATACACCATATCTATTAATCAGTTGGATGGAACTAATCTATGCCCTGCATATAAGATGTTAAAATATACCTCTTAAGGATCAATATCGTTTCTAAGTAACTAGAGCAGAATCAATACCAGTTCCACGCTTTACTTTGGTATCAGATCATTAGATTCTAGTGTTTCTGAACCTATAACTACAAATGCAGACTGCCTAGAAATGGTTTTCACAGTACATTTTTCCCATTTATCTTTTTAGATTTTGATTTATTTGTGTATTTGGTGTATAGTAAAACCTTTTGAAATGCCACTTTTGAGGTATAGCTCATTCTCTTAGAGGAACTTGTTCAATTTTTAGAGTGTGGGAATTTTAAGTTTCAAAGGGTTTAATTTTATCCATGTATATTGCAAATCATGTAATACCAGTGTTCAGGTATATTACGTATGACCAATTTCTGCTTACTTAGTGTCAATGCAGAGTGAATTTAGGGAATTAATGAGTTTTCTGTTAAATGCTTAAGGACAAAAATATAAATTCTAAAGCATGGCATTATTGTTTTTAAAAGTTGAAGAAAATACCAAAGGTATGTAGTTCAATCTATAATGTGGTGTTTGAATTAATTACCTGCTTAGGATTTCTAGAAAATAAATTCATTTTCAGGTTGAATTTAATAAAGCATAGAATTTAACAACAGGGAAATTAAAGAACCAGACATGTGGAAGGAATTAGATGACACACGCTTATGAACAATTTTGAGGGCTATTTAAAGGACCATTTACACAGGTGTGCAAAACGGATTTCAGTGAAAGATGGTGGTGCATTGTCACTATTGTGGAACCAGAATCTTAGACATAATGGAGAAGATGAAAGGAATCAATTTCTGGAACTCCTACTTAGAAAAGATCCAATGACAGGAACTGTGGCCTTGGTGGAGAATGGAACTACAGGCAACCTGAGAACCCACAGTGATAAATATCAAGGGAATAAAAGGTAGTCCTTTTTGCTGTTTTGGTCTCTAATGATTCCCATACTCCTATCTGGAAGCCATAGGGCAAGGAGACTCAGTTAATATAGTCTTTACAGGAAACTAGTCTTATAGAGCAAAGAATAGTTAGCTAGTAGTTCGAAAGAAGTTAGTGGAAGATATTGATCATGAAGTTTATTATCCCTTTCTTCTGTGACTTTACAGGAACATATCCAGAATATAGCCATTCCTTTTAAATGAAAAGGGTTGTAGTGAAACAGATGTGCTTTAAAGGAAGAGAAGCAATGGAACAATAAAAAATCAGTAGTACTCTATATAAGGTTTAGAGAAAGTAGCAATGTTAACGTTGGAAAGTGAAATATTTGAGGACTACTATAACAACCACCAGGGTACAGACACAAGAATGAGCTTCAAATTCAGTACCTAGTGATCCTGGGCAAAACTCTTAATTTTCTTTTGCTTCAGTTCTTTCATTTGTAAAATGGAGATAACACCGATATATACCTCATGAGATTATTTGGAGGATATTGCAATGCAAAATACTTAAAGCATATGTAATAAAAGTTATATAAGCTAAACAGCTAGGGCAAAATCATTGTAGAGAAATTTAAGTGTAACTGTGAGTACTGCAGTATTTGTTTTTTTTTAATTGTTTCTTTTTCTTGTTTCAGAACCTTTGTTTGTTTATTCACTCATTTTTATGGCCGGCTCAGCCCGCCCTGAGGGCAGGGCTGTCGCAGCATGTGCTGCCGGGGATTGAATCGCGGTCCCTGAAGCTGCCCAAGGTTTCCCAAGCAGGCGCTTTAGACCACTGAGCCATCCCGCCGGGCCCTAGTATTTGAATCAAGTCAGTTGAGTAAAATTGTAAGACAGATATTTTACTCTATGTAATGATAAACCACTTTATTGTAATGTCTCGGATTGGATATATTGCCCATGGGAGAACAAATTAAAAGGAATTACAGAACTTGTGTTTATTAGCTAGTGACCTCTGTACTCCCCATCTGGGAACACAAAAGTCCCAGTTCTTTGTTCCTACATGCTTTTATAGTTTCTTTTTTGCTATGGCAACTGGGCAGGAATGTGGTGCCCCCTGCATTCTATAGGTGCAGGATCATTGCAGGAATGTGATATCCTATAGGTGCGAGGTCTCTGGCAGAGGGATTTATAGCTAAGCATGGGCAAAATGTCTGTATCTTAATGCTCTAAATGTGCCCTGTCCCTTTTTACCTCCTATATGTTTAAAAAGTTCTGACAGGGTAGGGGAGTGATGAATTGGATATTTAGGCAAGGCGGCTTCTATGTAAATACTTCAGGCAGGGATTAAACTAAATTGAATTCTGTCTCAGTATCTTTTACTTCTAAAAGTGAATAGGGTAGTATGCTAAATGCCATCCCTTACATTATAATACCAGAAATGATTTTATGTTCTTGGATGATGGGATGCTGGAGTCTCCACTTAGATAGGAATTTTAGGTCATGAACAAAGAATTAAATGAAATAAGTGCAAACAATAGCAAAGTTTCACATTTATTAGAGGTAAGAAAAATAAAAAAGGAAGGTAGAAAAACAAAAGAGGCGAGCAAGTTTCAGCTGTGTGAAAAAGAAGAAAAGTAAAAGCAAAGTACACCATGGCAAGGCTCAATAGCAAGCTCTAAATGGCATTTGTTTCTTCTCATTTTCCCCATTGAGATGTCACACAAAGGCTCTTCTACCAGGGTCCTCTTCATACTCTTGGGAGCTCTTCTGTGGCTGTATTCTGGGAGCTGGTCACACCACCCTTTCTAGACAGTTTAAGCCATGCCCTAGGTCCCTATCACATCATGAGTATGTAGTTTAGAGGAATTCAAACTGAGAGAGAATGTCAAGTTACATCTTACATAAATTCAAGCTGGGGAGGCTAGAATAGGGGAGCTTTAATGTCCAATTTAATCATGAAATATCTCTGATTCTTTAGAAAAATTATGTGTAACATTGTTAATATAACCTTATTCACCATCTTCTCTGAAGAAGTGGCCGCTTATGGGCTACACATTGCCCAGATGTCATTCTCAACATTTTTGCTCATTGAGCAAGAAATAATCTTTTGAAATCATTTTGTGATGGCATTACATTCTTTACATTCCATTGCAATGCAATCTTATCTCCCTCTAATTCAATTTTCTTCAATGAAAATAAGTGGAGCAAAATAAAGCAGGGAAAACCCTTGTCCCATACAGCTCTTGAGAAACTCCCAGAAGAGAGGACCATGAAAAAATGAAGGCAAGAGTTAAATGCAGCAAGCTGGGATTAGGTGGAGGTCTCTCTCCTGGTGGAGAACAGCTGTGCAACTGCAGCACATTTATTCATACATTCAGCAGGTGGATGTCGGGTGAAACCCTTCTGCATATCAACTAGCTGGCCCTTCACATAGTCTTTCTTGGACTGAAACAGCTAGTCTCCTGGCACTCCAAGCCCTCGTGGAGTTTCCAAGGTACTCTGGATCCCTATGTGTGAAGGATCTCTAGCTCAGCAGCTCCTGACAGACACTGAATGGAAAATAAGTGGTGTTGCTGTTTGAGTGTAGGCTTCATAGTTGTCCCATTTTAAACTTAAGATTTAAATTCAGGCAATGACTATGTAATTTGGGGCAGATTGCTTAGAATCTCAGTTTCACTGTCATAAAAGAGGGATAATATTATTACTTACCTTATAGGCTTATTGAGAAGATGAATCACATATTATTTGCAGAATTCTTAGCCTATAGTAAACTTTGAATAAATACTAGCACTTGTAAATTCAATATGGTATTATTATTATTATTATTATTATTATTATTATTATTATTATAAAGCTAGTTTTTGAGATGCCTCGGTAATCCAGGGTACTATTACTCTATAACATAGGTACTTGAGCTTATCATCACTGGCTTTCTAAGTATCAAATATCTTTGACTTAGCTTGGAAATGATATTTTCTGACCATCATTGATATTCTAATAGCTTTCCATACAATGCGATATAAGCAGTTACACAATTTTGACACAGATATTTGGAAATTCATGGAAATACAAAATTGTAGCCTGTCAAGACTATGGTATATGGCCCAGTCTCTTATTTTCAAGTACTACTCTTGAGAGAGAAAATGACAGTAATTGAGTTTACACCAGGAGCAGTACATATCAAAAAGACAAGAGTGACATGTATTCCAAACATAGTTTTAGCATTACATTGTGCTATAATCAATATGCTGAACCTTTTGAAGGTACTTGAGACCAATATCTGATTCATCCTGTGTACATAAGTGTATGGTTTCGCTACTGATATGTTTTCTCCTTTATCTGCTTCCAGTCACTTCGTTGTTTAATCCATAACACATTCAGCTGTGTTATGCCCTTAAGTTCTTGTTTTCTTCTTTAAAGTTCTTATATTAGGGAGACTATACGATATTTACACATATAGGTCTGGTTTATTTCACTAATGACTATATGTTCGATATACATCCATTTATATATGAAGTTTTCAAACTTATCATTCTTTATGGATGAGTAGTATTCCATTGTATAAAAATACCACATTTATGGCAGGTTTTCACAGTTCCTCGATCGGACCTGTATCCCGATTAATTTTAGAAGATTTCTAGAAGGATTATAAAGCTGCTAGGGAAGAGGACAAGAAGTAATTACTTTTTCAGTGAGCGACAACTTTCTCTTCCGAGGCCACCCCATCCAAAGCAAGTCATGCGGAACTGTGTGTAGCAGAAAAGCAGTCTTCCATCTGTATGGAGGAAGCCTTGTCAATAAAAGGATATTTATGCCTGTTAGCATCCAGACATACAGTTTATGTTTGGATTTTCATAGGAATAAAACTTTAGAAATTAGAACAGCCAGCTGTGCAAAGCTTGGGTGCTCTTTGATCTGTAGATCAACATCTTGTGATAAGAAATAATAAAAAGGAGAAAAATAGCACCTTCTTAGTATTTGTTCATATAGTGTAAGAAGTTTTCAAACTTGCGTTAGGCTCAGATAATTTCAATTAGCATTTTTGCAGGGGCTGATTGGAAATTCCGAGTCTATTAAAGGCTGGACAGCCCGGTGATTGACCCTTGTATGAAGTATTCTGGCCTTCTATTTGGACGAGAATGAAAAACAGGCACACTTGTTGGGCATTCTCTTCTCATCCCTAGAGCCACTGGTTCTAATCTTTCCTCTTCATTTACTCTTCCCCCACTCCACTCCCAATTGTAAACTGATTTTTAAGCATGTCCACATTATTAGGAGAAGAAAAAGAAATTCAAAAGTAAGATAAAAAACTCATTTTCCATTGCCCATCCTGGTTTGGGCATTCAAATTGCTGCGCCCTGGAAACCCCCTCAGTGTTTGTGATGTTAAAGGACATTATTTCCCTATAAGTATTGACCCATCGCCTCAGACTACAATGAAACCAAAGTTAATTTTCACTTGAGAATGAAAGAACAAAATGAAGTTCACTGACAAGCAGAGAATCAGTGTTAAAAAGTGTTATAATTTATGTCTAGTTGTCCCCCAAAGCCTCCTGCAGTCATGGGGCAGGGACTTCTATAGATTGAGACTTGACTCATGAGTCACTGGGATTGTGTGATTTCGTACTGATCTAGAGTTTGAGACTTGATCCGTGTTCCTGGGATTATGTGTTTTAAGTACTTCTGGGATTATTGGTCTGCGTATGGCTGGGACAGTGGGTGTGGTCTAGAGCGGATATCCTAAGGCAAAGAGCCTGATTGGAATATAAAGAGCAACAGAGAGACAGACTAAACCTGTTGCTCTCTGTTTCCTTGGTTGGTTGCCTCTGCCACGACTGTTGCTGTTCCTCCACCATAAACTGGGTGCTCTTTGCCCAGTTCTACTCAGCCTTGGGCCAGCTGAATTTGGACTGAAACCTCCAGTAACTGTGAACTAAATAAACCTTTCCTTCCTTTATTTTGAGTGTTGGGTATTTGCCCCAGCAATGAATAAAGAATAACTAAGACAACAGGAAGAGCATGAATTAGAGATGAGGAACAAATTGGTGTACTTTAAAGGGTGGTGCTCTATCTTTGTGGGTCACAACAGTTTCTGTTCTTGGCAGGCACATTCCCAGCTCCCTCCTACAGCCAGAGCTTCACTTTGATATGCTAATAAGGTGATTTCACAGTTCCCTACAGTTGCCCAATTTCTTCCTTCCATGGTATGACTCCCTGATTTGTAATTTGTATGCGTAAAGTTTTTTTTTTCTCCATAGCAGGAACCATACTCAGGACCTCCTGCTTACCAGACAGGTGCTGTGCTGCCTGATGTGGTGCATTCCCCCCAGAACCTTTATGTCAGGCAAGAATCCCTACTAGCGCAGGACAGGCTGCGTTGCTACAGTTATAAACCTATAGTTTCGATGAACTATCTTTGTTTGATCTTGTGTTCTTTTTGTTAAAAAGAGACTACAGCCAGGCATGGTGGCGCACGCCTGTAATCTCAGCACTTGGGAGGCTGAGGCAGGAGGATCAGTGTGAGTTCGAGACCAGCCTGGGCTACAAAAGTGAGCTCAA
>PVJA010039582.1:0-17500 GCA_004027025.1 Myocastor coypus | reverse complement strand
GTACCCGAGAGCACACCTCCACACTGACCTAGAGCATGCATGCTTTACCTGCCTGCTTAAGTGTTCCCTTAGCCAATGACGTGGACATATCAGGGTTAACAGTCACAGAACTTGAGTTGAAAAATCTCATTTAAAAAAAAAAACATGAAAATCTCAGATCTATATAGAGAGAAGACAGCATTTCAGGCCTAAGTTTTTCTCTAAATCTGGGACTGAAACTTGTTTTGAGAAATTAATACTGGAAAGGACATGTAATAATATAAAAATAATAATGGGACATGTGTCCCATAGCATGGAATTTAATAATTTTTAAGGTTTTTGTAATACTTATTTCAAATCATGTTCTTTTTCTTTTACTTTTTTTTTTTTTTTTTTTTTTTTTTTTTTTTTTTTTTTTTTTTTTTTTTTTTTTTTTTTTTTTTTTTTTTTTTTTTTTTTTTTTTTTTTTTTTTTTTTTTTTTTTTTTTTTTTTTTTTTTTTTTTTTTTTTTTTTTTTTTTTTTTTTTTTTTTTTTTTTTTTTTTTTTTTTTTTTTTTTGGTCCCAGGGATTGAACTCAGGATGTTGTGCTTGCCAAGCAGGCACTTATGCCACTGAGTTATATCCCTATCCCAAAATTTAAAATTTTTTTATTAGTACATGGTTGCAGTGCATGTAGTTTACAATCATCTTGGGGAGTGATTATGTACACATACTACAGCTTGCTTCTTTTCAAATCCCCTTCCTTCCCCCTCTCTCCCTCCTCCTCTTAGTCTCCTATTCCATTTTTATTTCTTTTTTCTTTTGTACTTAGTACAGGATCTGCAGGGTCTCACTACACAGATCGGACTTGTAGTGATTCTCCTGTTTTCAGCCTCCCAACAACTGGGATTAAAGGCGCGTGCCACCACGCCCAGTCTCATTTGTCATCTCAGCGTGCCCTGAGGACAGGGCCTGCACGCACGGCATGCCAGGGATCAAACTCCAGTCCCTGAGCCTGCCTAGGCAGTGCTTTAATCTGCTGATGTATCTGGCCAGCCCCCCATTCCATTTTTCACTCTTATCAATATTATTAATCTTAGCTCGTTATGGCATATGTTTATATTCCTGTACACGGCATATATTTATTCTACTTATTTCCCTTCTCTCCCTCCTCACCCCTCACACTTTTTCCACTGAACACCTCCCTGTTGCAAGAGAGCCATCTCTCTGTCCTCTTCTATCCATCCTTATCATCCTCTTTGTGCTTTGCTTCACTCAAGTGAGAGGTACCATTCAGCATTTAAGCTTCTGTGCCTGGCTTATTTCACTCAGCATTATATTTCCAGGTGCATTCATTCTCCTACAAATGTCTCAAATAGTATTCCATCATATAAAGAGACCACATTTTCTTTATCTAGTCATCTGTTGATGATATATAGGCTGTTTCCAGGTTTTAACTATTATGAGTTATGCTGGTATAAACATTTGTATGATGGTCGGCCTAATACCTCAGCAGATTAAAGTGCCTCCTTAGGCAGGCTGAGGGACTGCTATGCTGGCCCCACCTGTGGGACATGCTGAGACAGCGACTGAGACTGGGCATGGTGGCATGCACCTGTAATCCCAGCACTTTGGGAGGCTGAAAACAGGAGAATCACTACGAGTCTGATCTATGCAGTGAGATCCTGTACACCCTGCACACCCACCCTGTCCTAAATACAGAAAAGAAAAAAACAAACATTTGTATGCATGAATCACTGTAGTATGATGTCTTTTCTTTTTTGAGACAGACCCTGTTTATATAGGTCAGACTATTCTTAAATTCATTTTGTAAAGCAGGCTAGTCTAAATTTGCATCAGTCCTCTTGCCTGAGCTTCTCAAGTGCTAAGATCACAGGCATAAATCACTACCACCTCAGCTGCAGTATGAGGTTTTAAGCTTTTGGGGGAAGCTACTTAGTAGAAGGATCACTGGGTTATATGGTATTTATAGTTTATCTTTGATAATCTCCGTACTGATGTTCACAGTGGTGGTACTGGTACATATGCCCACCAATGCAGGAAGGTTCCTCTTTCCTCCCAACCTTACCAGAATTAGTTGTTTGATTTCCTAATGATCACCATTTTTTTGGAGTAAGATAGAATTTTAGCATTGTTTTAAGTTGCATTTCTTTGACGGCCAGAGATGTTGAAAATTTTTTCATCTATCTGTTGACCATTTTTATTTTTGCCTCCATGAAGCATCTGTTCATTTCTCTTGCTCATTCCTTAAATGGGTCCTTAATTTCAGGTGGTTTAATTTGGGGGGTTGTTCTTTATATATGCTAGATATTAGTCCTCTGTATGAGGAGTAGTTGGAAATTGTTTTCCCATTCTGTAAGTTGTCTCTTCATTCTACTGGTTGATTTCTTTTGCTGAACAAAAGCTTTCTAGTCTGATAAAACTCCATTTGTTCACCTGCCTGGCAAGCACAAAGTCCTGAGTTCAGTCCCCCAGTATAGGAAAAAAAAATCATAGCTCACCTATGGGTTGATTTTTGCTGTTACTTCTTCTGTAAATGAGATTCTTTTTAGAAAATCCTTTCCAACACTTATGTCTTCATATTCTACCCATTTTATCTTGCAAGAGGATTAATGTTTCCATGTTAATGTTTAGATCTTTGATCCATTTTTATTTTAATTTGTATGTAGTAATAGATAAGGGCCCAATTTCATTCTTCTGCACACAGACAACCAGTTTGCCTAGCACTATTTGTTCATAGGTTCTCTTTCCTCCAACATATCCTTTTGTTGAAATCTAGTAACCCCATGTGTCTGGGGGACGTTTTTGCATCCTCTGTCCTGTTGCACTGATCCACATATTTGGTTTTTGTCCAGTACCACACCATTTTTATCACCATGGCTTTGTAGTATGGCTTGAAGTCAGGTATTGCAATGCCTCCTGCTTTGCTCTTGTAGACCAAAATTGCTCTTCTGGTTCCATATGACTTTTAGGATGGTTTCTCTGTAAAGTATGTTATTGGTATTTTGATTGGGGCTGAACTGAATCTGGATAAAAGTTTTGGGAGTATGGCCATTTTGACAATATTAGGCCTGCCTATCCAGCATCAGGGGACATCTTCCCAATTTCTGATGTCCTCTTTTATGTCCTACAGGGTACTGTAGTTTTCTTTTAGAGGTCTTTCACTTCTTTGGTTAGGTTAGTTCCTAGACATTTGATGTTTCTTGAAGCTATTGTGAACAGTATTATTTTCATAATTTCTTTTTCATCTCATTCATTGTTGTTGTATACAAATGTTAATGATTTTTGTGTGTTGATCATATATCTTGCTACATGCTCAAAGTTTATTATTCTAAGAGTTTTTGGTGAAGTTCTTTAGGTCCTCTATGTAGAATACACAGTCATATGCAAATAATGATATCTTGACTTCTTCCTTTCCTATATGTATCCTTTTTATGTATTTCTAGTGCCTAATGCCTCTGGTCATCTCAAGTACTATGTTGAATAGAAGAGAAGATAGTGGACATCCTTGCCCTGTTCCTGATGTTATAGGGTATGCTTTTAGTTTTTCCCCATTTAGTGTGCTTCTGCTTTGTCATATTATATATATACACATATACATATATATGTATATACATACACAAATATATAATCATTATTCAGGTATAGTCATTTTTTACCTGTTTTCTCTAGGATTTTTACCATATGGCATTATTGCATTGTATCAAAAGCCTTTTCTACATATGATCATATGGGATTTTTTTTTACCTTGTTATTATTTATGTGATGTATTACATTTATTGATTTACACATGGTGGACCATTCTTGCATCTCTGGGATGAAGCCTACTTAATCACAATGTATGATCTATTTGATAATGTGCTGTATTCTATTTGCTAATATCATGTGAGGATTTTTGCATCTGTGTTCATTAAGGAGACTGACCTATAGCTTTCTTTTTTTAGATGGGTCCTTATCCAGTTTTGGGATAAGGGTGATACTGACTTCTTTAATGAGTTTGGGTATACTCTGTTTTGTTTTGTTTGTTTTTCTTTTTTCTTTTATTCAGTACCAGGGGTCAGACTCAGGACCTTGTGCATGCCAAGCCAGTGCTTATGCCACAGCTCTCAATTTCCTTGTTGAATTCACCAGTGGCTCTGTTGGTCTTGGGCTTTTGTTAGTTAGTGGATTTTCTATTACTGTGTCAACTTCATCACTTGCTATTGTGTTACTAAGCATATTTATATTTTCCATACTTATGTTTTTATAGTTGTATGTGTCCAGGAATCCATTTCTTCAAATTTTGTTAATTTTTGGAATATAATTTTTCAAAATAGTTACTCTCATTTGGATTTCCAGTGTCTTTTGTGATTTCATCTCTCCCATTTCTAATTGCATTAATGTGAGCCTTTTCTCTCTTTCTCTTGGTAAGTCTGGGGCGCTATTTTATTTATTCTTTCAAAGAACCAACTCTTGAATTTGTTGAATTTGTTTTAGTTTTTTTTTATTTTCAATTTCATTGATTTCTACTCTCATCTTTATAATCTTTCTCCTTAGTTTCATCTTTTTTGGGAGAATACTGGGGATCAAACTCCAGCCTTCACACTTATGAGGCAAGCATATGTGCCATTAAGCTATATCCCTGGCCTCTCCTTAGTTTTAACTGGGGCAGGTTTGTTGTTATTTCTCAAGTATCTTAAAATTTCTTATGTAGGGCCCAGCGGGATGGCTCAGTGGTCTAAAGCGGCTGCTTGGGGAAGCTTGGGCGGCTTCAGGGACCACAGTTCGATTCCCCAGCACCACATGCTGCGCCAGCCCTGCCCTCGGGGCGGGCTGAGCCGGCCATAAAAATGAGTGAATAAACAAACAAAGGTTCTGAAACAAGAATAAAAATAATAAATAAAATAAATTTTAAAAAATTTCTTATGTAGCTGGGCATGGTGCCACATAGCTATAATCTCAGCACTCTGGAGGCTGAGGCAAGAGGATTACTGTGAGCTCAAGGCCAGCTTGAGCTACATAGTAAGTTCAAGGCCAGCCTCAATTACACAGTGAAACCTTCTCTAATAAAAATATTTCTCAGAAGGTTTTCTATTTGAGCTGTCTTGGTTTTCTTTATATGAGCACTGAGTTTGATGAATTTTCTTCTTAGAACTGCTTTCGTTGTGCCCTACGTATTGGAGACAGGGCTACATAAGATTAAGTTCCTGACATCAAAGTTTCTCTGGCTGTGTTGAAAAAGAATATATTCTTAGTGCTAGAAGTCAAAACCACCATAACTGAGGCAACCAAGGACATGAGCTAGTGATACCCCCTATTCCAGTGTAATAAAGCTGCCAACCTTAGCGATAAGACAGTTCTCTTAATTGGGAAAACTTACTACTTGGAGAAATCTTTTCACTGACTGCCAAAGTCCTGCTCAGTTCCAATGCTTGCTCTAATATCCCCTTCCTGTGTTTGAAAATGAGATAAATACAAATCAACCAGAGAAGTTCTTGTTTAAATCCCCGGGGAATAAAAAATTCCTTTAGGGGGGTCTGCTCCTCCTGGAACCCTAAAGCCATTCCATTTGTCTATTTTATTTAATCCTCTCACCTTCCACTCACTTAGGAGGTTAAGGGCCTGATTAGTCCATGATACCTAAGTATTTCGGTGAGTTAAAACATCATTGTCATTAAGTTCCAGAAATTTGTAAAGTTCTTTTGAATTTTTTCTGTGACCCATTGGTTATTTAGGAGTATGTTGTTAATTACCCAGAATCATTTGCCTTTTCAAAAATTTCATTTGTCAGTGATTTTTATTTTTCTATTTTTATTTCATAGTGATCTGAGAGGATGTGTAAGATAATATTTATTCTTTTATGTTTCTCTAGGTAGGCTTTATGGGCTTATATGGTCTATTTTGGAAAAAGTACCATGTCCTGCTAAAAAGAATGTATACTCTGTTGCAGAGGAGTGGAATAACCTATGTATGTTCATTTAGTCCATGTGTTCAAGGGTAAGGTTCAGCTCTGAGATCTCTGTATTAGTTTTTGGTTTAGTTGATGTGTCTCTTGTAAAAGTGAGGTTAAAGATCCCTACTATAATTGTGTTGGTGTTAAAGTTCCTTATTATAATTGTGTTGATCTTTTTTTTTTTTTTTTTTTTTTTTTTTTTTTTTTTTTTTTTTTTTTTTTGGGACTGGGGTTCAAACTCACGACCTTGCACTTGCCCAGCAGGCACTTGTGCCTTGGAGCCATCTCCCCAGCTCCCTGTGTTGATCTTTTAATTTCAGTATTTTTTTGTTTTATGAGGATAGGTGATTTGTGTTGGCGCATATATGTTCTCCAATGTTATCACTTCTTGTTGGATTGTTGCCTTATCAAGTATATAGTGATCTTTGTCTCTTCTAATCAATTTTAATTTGAAGTTTACTATGTCTGATAGTGTTAACCCTGCTTGTTTTTTGCTGTTGCTTGTTTTTAAGATCTTGGTTCATGAAATGTCATTTTCCATCCTTTGATTTTTAGTCTATGAATATCTTTTTGGATTAGACTAGTTTCTTGAATACACAGATTGCTGAGTTCTGTTTTGTGATTTAGTCTGCCGATCTGCGTCTTTTTAATTGGAGAATTGAGGTCATTAACATGAATGTTGTGGTTTGTGTCTAGTCCTCCCAAAGCCTCATGCAGTGCTGGGGTGGACTTCTAGCGTTTGTGATTAATTCATGAGCCAGTGCTGGGGTTATGGGTGTGAGTGATGCTGGGATTATGGGTATAAGTGCTACACCTGGCCTAGTGCAGATAGCCTGAATACAACACAAGGAAGACAGACTTGCTCTCTGTAGCCATTGTTGCCGTCATTCCTCCTTTTTTCTCTTGTTTTGCTGTTTTCAGCCACCATGAACTGCTGCCCTCTGTCATGTGCAACTCTACCTTGGAGCCAGCTGAGTATGGACAGAAACCTCTGATATGAGCTAAATAAACTTTTCCTTCCTTACTTCTGGGTGTCAGGTATATGTCCAACAATGACAGAAGAGTTAACTAAGACATGGAAATGTTACTGAGATGTGTTATTTACTATCGCTGTTATTTACCATCACTGAGATGGGTTATTTACCATCACTGCCTTATTTAACTGTTGGTGCGTCCTTTGATTTTCTTTTCCTGCTGTATTTAACTGCTGTTTATATGTTGCCTTCCCTAGTTTCTTCTGTGTTTTTAGCTGCATCTCATTTGTTGTTTCTGTTAAGAATGTTCCTAAGTATTTTCTCTAGAGCTGGTTTATCACTCAGAAGTCTTCTTAGCTGGACTTTTTCTTGGAAACACTTTATCTCTTCATTTATGTTAAGGAATAATTTTGCTTAGCAAATTAATCTGGGTTGGAAGCTATTTGGTCTTAGGGCTTGAAATACTTTGTTCCAACCACTTCTGGCCTTTATACTTTGTGTAGAGAAGTCTTCTGTGATTCTAATTGGCTTAGAATACATGTGGTTGTTTTGTTTTTCCCTGGCTCCTTTTAAAATTCTAGTTTTTTTCTGGATAACAAGTAATTTAATAAATATGTGCCTTGTTGAGGTTTTTTTCCATTGCAATTGTTTGCTGTTCTATAAACATTGCTTACTATATTTTAAACTTACGTTTGGAAAATTTTCTTCCATGATTTCTCTAAGCATGTTAGTGAATCTACATGTGCTATCTTCTAGTTTTTCTCTAATTTTGATTAGCTTCATATTGTTCTTCTTGTTGTCATATAGTAGTGGTTGGATAGTCTTCTCTTGTTCTCTTAACTTCTTTATGGCTTCTTTGAGCTCTTTATAATAATTGACTATTTTGTCCTCAATATCAGACACTCCAACCTCCCATTGGTTATTTCTACAATATATGAATTCTATACAGCTTTTTATTTCAGGTATTTCTGTCTGACATCTTTTAGAGGACTGCATATCTTTGTTGGATCTGTCATTCAGGTTTTCAACTATTTCTATTAGCTCATCTAGCATTTTACTTATTTCCCTGAAATTCACCATGTGAGTGAAAAAGAAGGTACACAAACTCAAGTGTAAGCAACTTTATTGTTAAACCCAAGAGGGATTTCTCCGTATGAGCACAAGAGAGGTGTCTCTTATGGGTCATGTGGCTTCTTAATAGCATTTTTGGCAGACTTTGAAGGGGATGGGTCAGAAAAATGGCAGATGCTACTGTGTTCTCCATAGAATGTAGCTTGCTGTGTACCCTAGGGACTATACATAACCTAAGACTCACAAGATTTTTGGGGGGGAACACACATCACGGGAAGAGCCTTCAAGGAATTTTGGAGCCCACTTGCAAAGGTGCTTTGCCTTATCTCTGATGAGACCAGATTTGTTAGTGTAAAAGCAGCCTTGTTCTTGGAGTATGGCTTTTGTGGTTTGTATCTGGAAGCTTCATGTAGTCATTGGAGGTGCCCAAAACCTCACACAGTCATGGATGGGAGGCAAGCTTCTCAGAAGCAGCTGGATCTAGAATTTGTAAGTGATTCATGGCCCAGTGTTGGGATTTGGGGGTGAGTGCTACACTCAGCCTAGGGCGGGTAGTCTGCAAATAACATAAGGGACAGGGGGAGGCTTATCTCCTCTCTCTTTCTCCCTTGTTGCTTTGCTACAGTATGCCTTCCATGAACTGTTCTTCTCCTCCAAACCACCCTGCCTTTGAGCCAGCCAATTATGGACTGAAACCTCTACAAACTGCTAGATAAGAAAACCTTTCCTCTGTTATATGTGTATAGTACTTTTGTCTCAATAATGAGAAAAGCAACTAGCACAGCATTTAGTACCAGAATTGGGTTCACTGCTGTGACATTACCTGGTCAAGTGGCTCAAGATTCTAGAATTTTCTTGTTGAAATAGAATTAGGAAAGGTTTGAAAATCCTGAATGAAAAAAAAAAATAGAGCTGGAGCACCTTAGGTCATTATGTATGGGAGACTCTGGTCAGAGTTCACAAGACTAGAAAGCTGGTAAAGACTAGGTTCAGGAGCTTTCTACAGGAAAGGACTGCATTGGCTGTTAGACTCCAAACAATATGTGTTATTGATTGGCAGAAAGTTTGTCTGCATTTTTCTCATACCTAGAGACTTTGCCTGAGAATGAGATCAAGAGTGGTGGCCTAATTAATCTGGCAGAAGAAATTTCAAAGCAGTCTAATGTTAAAACAGTGATATGGCTACTGTTGGGGGCTTTTGGTCAGGTTTATGTTACTAATAAAGAGCCAAGAGCCCAGTAGAATGATTCAAAATACTGTGAGTTTGACCTGAAAGGAAGCTCTAATTAAGTTGCAGTCAGCAAAGATGAAACACCAGAAAAAAACTTGGTGGAAAGATTAGCAAGAAAAAGCCAAGTATTTCAAAAGAAGACAATAGAAAAGGTAGCCCAAAGGCATCACAAGATCCAGTAGAACTCCACCCTTTGCAGCTTCAGAGTGCACTAAGCTGGTGATGGAGTCTGAGTGTGGTGATGCGTGCCTATAATCCCAGCACTTGGGAGGTACAAGCAGGAGGATCACTATCAGTCAGTAGTGAGACCCTATATGAAAAAAAGAAAGAAAGAAAACAAAAGAAAAAAGAAAAAGAAAAAGACTGCTTTGAGAGCCCCAGACCATCATGTTCCAAAATGGCAATAGTCTAAACAATGTACTCCTTGGGATTGGGTTGAGAATTCTCAGCAATCTCAGCAGTTGACTCCTATAGCCAAGAGAGAAGGAAGCCTGAATACTACTCCAGCTAGTAGAAGACCTTGGCATCATCCCTGTGGTGCTGGTTTTAGGTACATGCAGAACGCAAGAGTTGTGGGGTTAGGAAGGGTTCTACCCAGATTTGAGCAGAAGGCCTGGAAGAGTAGGCAGTGTGCCACTGAGAGGGTAGTGTGTGAAGCCAAAGGTGCAGTGGAGACCCTAGAAGTTCAGAGAGGCCAAGAACATGAGTCATTTGAGGAAAACTGCAAGCAAGAAGCCAGCCCCAGAGAGAAACCATCTAGCTACAACCATCTATAGTGCTGAAGGGGCAGAGCCACCCAAGTCTTTGGAGTTCACATCTTGCCACGGATTGCCTCAGATGCTGCACATGGAACAGCAGGGCTTAATATTTTCCCTGCTAGGTTTTGCATGTGTTTTAGGCCTATTCCTTTGTAGTCCCCTGTTTGTACTGTTCTGAATGGTAATATTTATCGTGTGCCATTTTGTGTTGGAAGTGTTCAACACTCTTTTAATTTCTACAGGGGCTTAAAGCTAAGAGTTTTCTTTAATGTCAGAGCAGTCTTTGGACTTAGGCTTTTCAGCAATACTGAAACTGTTAGAACTTTGGCAACTCTTAGATATGGGGTAAATACCTTTGACATAAAGGTACACGAGTCATGAAGGAAGCAGGGGTGAAATACTGTGATTTGTATCTGGATGTTCCCCCCAAAGCCTCACAGTCATGGGAGGAGGAGTGAGCTTCTCTCTCTCTCTCTCTCTCTCTCTCTCTCTCTCTCTCTCTCTCTCTCTCTGTATGTCTGTATGTCTGTATGTCTCTCTGTCTTTCTCTTTCTCTCTCTGTCTGTCTGACTTGGCTCACCCTGGGGTGGGGCTGGCACAGTATATAGTGCCAGGGATCAAACTACTGTCCCTGTGCTTGCCTAAGCTTGCCTAAGCAGGCACTTTAGACCAGTGAGCTATCTCACTGGCCCAAGGGTGAACTTTTCAAAGGTGGCTGAATCCAGAATTTGCGATTGATAGATGGCCTAACGCTTGGGATTAAGGGTGTGAGTTCTATACTCAGCCTAGGGTGGGTAGCCTGAATACAATATAAGGAACAGAAAGAGGCTTGTCTCCCCATCTCCCCTGTTGCTTTGCTATAGTCTGCTCTCCATGAACTATTCTCCTCTGCCAAATCATCCCTCCTTGTCCCCAGACCATTATAGACAAAAACCTGTACTCAGTTAAACAAACCTTTCCTCCCTTAACTTTGGGTGTTGGGTATTTTTGTCTCAGCAACTAAGACAATAGCACAATTGCCACCTTGTGAGTCTGTCAGGATATCAAGACCTCTATGATTTTGAAGGATAATTGAAGCCATGGAATCTATTTTATATTGCAGGTGTCTTCATGATCAGAGACTTCTGTGAGTCTCTCAGTGAGTTCTTTTCTGTCTAGTGAACTCTGGAAGGAATAATTGTAGGGCCCCAATCCCTACTCTGTATCTTATGATTATTCCCAAGGTGAACCAACTGTATGGCACATTGTTATGGTTTGTATCTAGTTGTCCCCACAAGGCCTCATATAAGTCATGTGGCTGTCAAGCACGCAGCTCGAGGGGAAGGGCCAAAGGACCAGGGCAGGACTTGAGGGGTGTTGACCAAGAGAAGCGTGAACTATTAAACTGACAGCACGTGTTGTCAGAGCCACCCTCCCAGGTGGCAGTCTCTCAGAGGTATAGAGCGAATCATCCTGGACTTGGTGGCGTAGAGTCTCGAAGTCTTGCTATGTAATTCAGCCTGCTTTAAGTTATGAAACCTCCAGTAACCATGAGCTAAATAAACTTTCCTCCCCTAAGCTTGCGTGTCTGGTATTTGTCCCAGCAATGAGAGAAAAGTAACTAAGACACATATTGTGCAGTAACATAAGTTATACGGGAGAGAGGGATGGACTGACCAGACGTTGCCAAGGAAAGAATGGGAGTGATGAAGCCTAATGTACAGGTTCCAGTCCAGTTGGGCTGCCAAGTAAAAAGTCACCAACATGTTGGAGCAGGCAACTAGGGGAAAGATCAATTTATGGTGTGGTAAGTTGGATCACCTCAGAGGAAAGGCTTTACTAGGGGGTATGAGTGGTAGGATAAAAGAGGCTTCAGAAGAAGGTGAGGGAATATGTAAAGATTTTTTTTTTTTTTTTGTCTTTTTGAGACAGGGTCTCGCTATGCAGTTCAGGCTGGCCTTGAGTTCACTTTTGTAGCTCAGGCTGGTCTCGAACTTGCACCGATCCTCCTGCCTCAGCCTCCCGAGTGCTGGGATTACAGGCATGCGCCACCACGCCTGGCTTATGTAAAGATTTTATGTATTTCCACAAGGTGGAAAATATTTCTTCCTAAAAGAGGCCTGGAACAGTAGGGGATTAACAAGAAAGAGTGAGTGAAAGCTATATGGCCTAAAGAATAGTTTGCAGGTCTTCTCGTACATGCTTAGCCAAATCTTTGGAAGCTATTATCCTTAAGGGTGGAACTATCTTTTTGAGTTCTTGAGTGCACAAATATGTAGGGTCTTTTCAGAGAAAGGCAATACATTTTTGGGAATCAGAGTTGAGGGCAATAGCAAAGGAAGTGTCTTTGATGTCTAAAATAGTAAAACATTGCATATTGCAAGGAATAGATGAGATGCAGGGATATGTAAGTGTCGGGAACCACTGAGTAAGTGGGAACAACAGCCTCATTAATCTTTTAGAGATCTTAAACTAATCAAAAGCAGTCATTGGACTTTTTACAGGAAGGATAGAAGGGTCACGGGCAGAGTGGGTAGAGAAGAAAATTTGGGATTTAACATGTGTGGTTGATAATGGGCTTGAGGCAAGGATGGCTACAAGGGGTATTAGTTGATTACAGCACTTCAAGTAGGGTCCACCTACCTGAAATAGGGTCCACCCATTTTGAGGTATCAGAGGCATAAGGTGATTAAAGAGTTTTTTATATTCTAAACAAAAAGATCAATTTATGGTATGATAAGTTGGATCACCTCAAAGGAAGGGCTTTACTAGGGGGTATGAGTAGTAGGATAAAAGAGGTCTCAGAAGAAGGTGAGGGAATATGTAACAATATATCCACGAGGTGGAAAATATTTCTTCCTAAAAGGGGCCTGGAAGGGCTGGACGTGGTGGCTCACACCTGTAATCCCAGCACTTGGGAGGCTGAGGCAGGAGATTTGCTGTGAGTTTGAGACCAGCCTGAGCTGCAAAAGTGAGCTCAAGGCCATCCTGAACTGCATAGCAAGACCCTGCCTCAGAAAGACAAAAAATAAATAAATAAATAAATAAAAGGGGCCTGGAACAGCAGGGGATTAACAAGAAAAAGTGAAAGCTGTATAGCCTAAAGAATAGTTTAAGTAGGGAGCCTTGTCTGGTGTTTCTCCATTCCAACAACCAAGATAGAGGAGTGGAAAGTCCCAAATATTCAGTAAGAACAGAGACTGGTTTCTTTATCAACCAGACAGGAAACCTGTTTCCTAGCCACCAACAGTTGTTAGCTGTCAATCTATTGATGTTATCAGGAAGTGGGTATTGGCATCCAGGTCACACCAACTGGCAGCTGAAGATAAGGCCAAAAGGGCCACCAGGTTTTGGTGGGTGTTTTGTTTTGTTTTGTTTTGTTTTCAGGTATATCTGGTGTCCTGGAGGGAAGGGAACTCAGGAGAAGAAAAGACTTCCCCTGAGTACAATCCATTTTCTACAGTCAGGATATGGCTTTGTAGAAAGCCTAGGATTAGAGTAAGCTCTAGACAGTGGCCTGAATTGCCACAGTGAAAACAGCTGCTGGGAGTGTGTTAGGTGACACTTTGACAGGTTTTTTTTTTTTTTTTTTTTTTTTTTTTTTTTTTTTTTTTTTTTTTTTTTTTTTTTTTTTTTTTTTTTTTTTTTTTTTTTTTTTTTTTTGGCTAGGGGTTGAACTAGGGAGGCCAGGACTTGATATTTGGCTTTATTTCTTTTGGAGTCCTCTGCTCCTCATCACAGTTGTTGAGCACTCTAAAGGCAAGACCTACAAGGTCCTTCTGTGGTATTTGGAGTACATTTTCTAATTTTTAGAGCTTTTTGTGAATGTCTGGCTAAGACTAGGAGATCAAGTGGAGATATAGAAAAATTGCACCTTTGGGAGAGGTATCTGTAGGTTTAATTATGACTCTGAAAAGCAGTTCTAAAGATGTTTAGGTTCTCGCCTGCCCCGAGTGACTTCTCTGAGCTGCTCATAGTTCGCCTGTTTATTTTTATTTTCTTTCATTCTTGTCAGGACGCAAGCAAGCATATAATCACTATTTGTCCTACCAGGGTCACCAAGTTGCTATGTTCACTTGGGGTTTGGGGACCAGCCCTGAGAACCACTTGAGCCGCCTGTCGGGTATTGGTGCTAGAACTCATCAGCATGGTTTTTAGCTACCCACCAGATCTGTTCCTTTTCATCATTAGTAAGGGTGGGCAAAGGACAAAGTAAATATCTCCCCACCAAGTGAGGTCATACATTTGAGTGATTAGGAGAAATTATTTTCTGAATTTATCAGGATTTCTGAGAAAGACCCCATTATTTGTTGGAAATGTTCTAGATATTGAGAAAAAAACATGAATGCTAACAGGCCCTTCAACACCAACTACCTGATGGAAGGGTAGGACAGGATCAGAAGTGATCTGAGAGGTATCCAACAGAAGAAAGAGTATGAAAGCTTGTCCAGGGGGCAGGGGAAAGGATAGACTTGAGGAGGGGGTGGGCTGGAGGAGGCAGACTGCTGGGTTTGGAGAAGAGCTGCAGCACTGAGGAGGAAGTGGGAGGGTTGCAGGCCTGGTGTTGTGGAAGTGCGAGTTGGTAAGGCATCAAACTCCTCAATAGAAGAAAGTAGAGAAGACAAAAGCATGGTGTTGTTGAGTAAAGCATGAGGGTGGTAGTTTTTGTTCGATCAGATGTGTGGATAGGAAGTTTCATTTATAAGAATTTAGAGGGAGAAAAGAGAACAGGGCAAGGTTGCTCATGGAGGGTAAAAAAAGCTTGAATATAGGGAACCTATGACATTTGCCCTGTGTTTAAAGGAAGTTATCAAGGTCTCAGAGAATTTGGAAGTCGCAGGCCAGCTGGTCAGAATGATCCATTATTGAGTCTTCACTGGGACCACACAAAACTGGCCAGATAGAATTGTCTAAAATTATCCACTTGAATCTTGAGAACACTGGTTCAGACTGAGACCTGAAAATCTTTAAATACTACCTTAGGTTGAACTTTGTCTCCCGTCATTCCAGTTCATATAGGGAAGTATGAACCCCTAGCTCCTCAGAATGTGACCTTACTATGGAGATAGGATCTTTATAGAGATAGCAAGTTGAAATGAAGTCATTAAGTTGGACCCTAACCTAATATGACAAGAATTATTTGTTTGTTTGTTTGTTTGTTTGTTTGGCACAGGTTCTCACTACACAACTTGAACTTGAGGCAATTCTCCTGTGTCAGCCTCCCCAGTACTAGGATTACAGGTATGCTCCACCATGCCTGGTTTCACTGGCCAGCTCAGCACCAGGTTGGCATGGCCTGTGGTAGTCAGGATCAAAACTTGGTCCTTGCGCTTGCCAGGCAAGCACTTAGACCGCTAAGCTGTCTCCCTGGCCTAGAAATTTTTATTTTAAAATAAAAATGACTCAAATACATGCAGAGAAGAAAGACAATGGAAAGAGATGCAGAGAGGAAACAGCCAGCTACAAGCCCAGGAGAGAGGTCAGGAAAGAGCTTCCCTGGCAGTCCAGAGGAGGAACCAGCCCTCCACCTCAGACTTCCACTTCCAGAAGTGTGAGACCGAAAGTTGGTTGTGTAAGCTCCCCATCTGTGAAATTCTGTTATTGCAGTCCTACCACACTAATACAAATACACTTGGGGCACTCTGGGGTGAAGGATGAAGTGGACAGCCAGTTCTCCTTGTTTTATATGTTGGGTTTCTTAAATAGTTTCTTTGCATGAGGGATTTCAAACTAACATTTGAAAACATCATTGTCCAAAAATGATTCTGGGGGACCACCTGCTTGGGACCTCCCTCCCGTTCCTCTCTTGGACAGGAGCTTTCTTTCCCATAATAAATCTATTCTGCTCATAACCTCCATTTGCTCCTCAAATTCATTCTTCAGTTTCAGAGAACACAAACTCATCCCAAGTATCTTTCAGTTTGGGAGTTTCATTTTTTTCCTATATCATTTGGAGTTTCTCACTGAGTTCATTGGACAAAGGTATGAGTTTGCTTTTCTTTCATAAATTTTGAATTGGACTTGCTTAGGTAACAAATTTTATGCTTTACATGTTGATGTCTTTGACCATTGCTCATAATTGTTCATATTTTGTTGTCTTATATAGTTTGGTTAAAATTGCTTATAATTGCTTATGTTTTGTCTCATATGGTTTTGCTAAAATGTTGGGCAAAATGTTGTGTTGTAAATCTAGGTTAAAACATGGAAGTGCTTTATAAGGTTATCGTATTTCTCTAAGAGGACATTTTATGATTGTTGTGTGCTTGTACACATTACATTTGAACTAGATGTTAAACGTACTGGTATTCCTTGCTTGACTTTAGACAACAGTGCTAGAGAGAATAATGCTAGTAAGTCTTCTAGTGAACTTCATGCAAACTTTTGTAAAATAGGACTTTTAAATCTAGCTCATGGGGCCCGGCAGGATAGTTCAGTGGTCTAAAGCCCCTGCTTAGGAAAGCTTAGGCAGCTGCAGGGACCACGGTTCGATCTCCGGCACCACATGCTGCACCAGCCCTGCCCTCAGGACAGGCTAAGCCGGCCATAAAAATAAATAAATAAATAAATAAATAAATAAATAAATAAACAAACAAACAGAAGTTCTGAAACAAGAAAAAAATTCTTTAAAAAATAATAAATCTAGCTCAGACTTAAAAAATATACATGTCTGTCTATAAAACATGGAACTCCTTTTGCCAACTAAATGATATTAGGTCAGCAACTATTCTTAAGGACTTGTAGGACAGATTTCACTGGGATAGACTGGTTCTGATCCCCTTCTACATGCTAGAGGGAATGTCAGACCTTCTGTGTTTCAGTTTCCTTTCTTTCACTTTACTCCTGATTTTCCCACCTCTTTGCACTTTCCTTTTTAGAGGCTTGTAAAATTGGAATGATATAGACTGGTCCAACTAAGTGAAGCCCTTAGAAAATGAGCGTTTGTTAATGCCAAAGACAGGGAAGTCATTTTAGAAAAAGGACACATACCCCATCTTTGGGTCAGAAGAGACAAAGAGGACTATGCCTGTCCTGTTCTGGGCATGTCTCCTTTGGGAAGCTAAATCTGAGACACAGTGGAGAGAACCAACTTCTGCGTGACATCAGAAGGAGCTATCTCTGAAAACAGCACGTATATAGGACCAAACACATCTAGTGTAAGGGAGGGTCATAACTTTTTCTCCTAGGTCTAATTACTTAGATGCATAATAAATAAGCTTTGGACCTAAAAACCTTTACAGTAAAGTGCTATGTGATTTTGTTCAGGCTTTTACAACTAGCCTTTATAGAACTTGGACAAAACAGTGGTTACTCTGCCAGCTAGTAAATGCTCCTAGAGCAGCGGCCACTCTTTTTTTTTTTAAAAAAAGAATTTATTATTATTATTATTATTATTATTATTATTATTATTATTTTCTTGTTTCAGAACCTTTGCTTGTTTATTCATTCATTTTTATGGCAGGCTCAGCCCGCCCCGAGGGCAGGGTTGGTGCGGCATGTGGTGCCATGGTGCCGGGGATTGAACCGTGGTCCCTGAAGCCTCCCAAGCTTCCCCAAGCAGCAGCTTTAGACCACTGA
>PVJA010039581.1:0-19054 GCA_004027025.1 Myocastor coypus | reverse complement strand
AAGAAGAAGAAGAAGAAGAAGAAGAAGAAGAAGAAGAAGAAGAAGAAGAAGAAGAAGAAGAAGAAGAAGAAGAAGAAGAAGAAGAAGAAGAAGAAGAAGTTGAAGTTTAGAACTGAATACTTAGGTTAGGAGGAGCTGGGCAAAAACTCCCCTGGGTCTCTTCCACTCAGCATGCACAGGAAGTCCTGGCCGTGCAGTGAGGAACATTAACGAAATGAGAGCCACCAGGATGGAAAAGGCAGAGCTCCGCTTAGCAGGAGTCTCACCAAGCAGGATCCAACGGCACTGACGGATCGGCTGCCCTCGGCTGCAGAACTCGCATTCCGCACTTAGGGTCCACGTTCCTATCTGCAAATGGCCTGATCGTCTACCCAGAAAATAAGGCACGCACCCCTCAAAACGTCATAGAAGTCACAGGTGAAGTTAGCGAGGTTACAGCATAGAAAGTCTATGTGCAAAAATCAATCCTGTTTTTACAGACCAGCAATGAACGCTTGGAAACTGAAATGTTTAAAAACAGCACCGTTTGTAACAGTTCCCCACAAGTGAGATGGCTAAGTATGCTCATAACAAAGCCTGCAGCAGCTGTGTGAAAAAGGAAGGAAAGCTTGCGCAGAAAACCAGAGACCTGGGCAGGGGCGAGGCCCACGGCCTGCACCAGAAGCCCGCATGCAGCAGGCAGGAGGCGCCCACGCTTCAGCGCAGCGCCAGCACCAAGTGCCCCCGGGACCCTCGCGGACCGGAGCAAGCTGAGTCCTAAGGTTATACAGACCGGCGACTCGAGCACAACACCAACACATTTTCGAAAACGAAGAAGTTAGAAGAATCACACAAACCAATTTAAGCCTTAAGAAAGCTACAGTGATGAAGACAGAGTGGTATTGGTGAAAAGACATACAGAGAAGTCAATAGGAAGAGGATAAAAAGCCAGAGGTAGGCTCTCCCGAGCGGTCAATGGGCCTTCGACGAAGGTGCCTGCGCAATCAGCCAAGGGAGATTGGTCTTTTTAATGAATGGTGCGGGGGAGACTGGCCAGGTCTGTGATAAAAAAAAAAAAAAAAATTAATCTCAGCCTAAAGCCCACACCTTGTAGCAAAATGACTCTAAAAGAATCGTAAGTCTAAAAGTTAAATTTAAAACTATAAAACTTTGGAACTAGGAGATGGTTCAGTAGAATAAGTGCTTGCCTGGCAAGCACAAGGTCGTAAATGCAATCCCCTGTACTGCAAAAATAAATAAATAAATAAATAAATTTATAAAACTTTTAGAACAAAACACAGAAAAAAAATCAATTTGGGATTATGCAAAGAGTTCTTACTATGAATCCAAAAGAATAATTTTAAAAAGATTGGCCAGGTGTAGTGGCACACTCCCGTAATTGCACTTGGGGGCCTGGCAGGAGGGCCCAGTGGTCTAAAGCGCCTGCTTGGGAAAGCTTAGGCGGCTGCAGGGACCGCGGTTTGATCCCCGGCACCACATGCTGCGCCAGCCCTGCCCTCAGGGAAGGCTGAGCTGGCCATAAAAAAATAAATAAATAAACAAACAAAAGTTCTGAAACAAGAAAAAAAAAAAGAAACTCAGCTCTTTGGAGGCTGAGGCAGGAGGATCGGTGCGGGTTCGAGACCAGCCTGGGCTACAAAAGTGAGCTCAAGGCCAGCCTGAACTGCATAGCGAGACCCTGTCTCAAAAAGACAACAACAACAACAAAAAGATAAAACTCACAAAGCGACCTTCTGAAAACAACCAGAAAAAAAAAAAAAAAAAAAAAAAACACACCTTCTCTTCTGCAAAGGGCACTACTAAGAGAATGAAAAGACAAGCTACAGACTAGGAAGCAAGTGTCTGCAAAACACAAAAGTCTTGTATCTAAATATACAACAAACTTTCAAATTCCGAGTCTTTAAAACATACACACAACCCAATTTTTTAAAAAGTAAAAGACTTTAATAGACCTTTCACCACGTGGCATCTGGGATGGGAATATGCACATGGAAAGATAGAGAACAACATCAGGAGTCTCAAGGGAAAGGCAAGCTAGAGTGCAGTAAGATACTGCCACGCACCTCTAGAGTAGCTAGAGAGGCCACGGAGGACCTGCCTTCAGGGCACCACTGCTGGGGAGCAGAGTGGGATGGCCCTCTGTGGAAAGTAGTGCGGCAAATTTCTTTTTTTTTTTTTTTTTTTTGGTCTTTTTGAGACAAGGTCCTGCTCTGCCAAATTTCTTAAGAAGTTCAGTTTACATGTACCATATGATCTAGCAGTCCCACTCCTTCCTATTTACCCCAGAGAAAATATATTCACACACACACACACACACACAAATCCTACAGCTGAAGGTCTAGAGAAGTTATACTCATAACTGCACAAAAAAGTTTCAAACAATTCAAACGGTTGGCAATAAGGAAATGGATCAAAAAGCTGCGGGACGTCCATGTTGTGGACTATTACTCAGCAGTGAAAAGGGCCCGCCGATAAACCCTTGGACACACCTTAAAGGCATTATGCCGAGTGTCGAGCACCAGTCCCAAAGCGTTGTATGCTTAACGATCCCAGTCAGGCGATATTCTGGAATAGCCAGCACTACAGCTATGGAGACTGCTTAGTGGTTGCAAAGAGACAAGACAGAGCGGGGCTACTGAGGGTTAGCCAAGAGGGTCTGGGGCTGGTGGAATGCAGGATCCGGACTGCAGCAGTAGTTACATTTTGTTTTGTTTTTGGCGGAACTGGGGATTGAACTCAGGTCCTTGCATTGACCAGGTAAGCGCTTATTCTACTGAGCTATTTCCCCAGCCCCCGTGGCAGTCATTATGCAAATCCATATATGTGGCAAGACTCACAGAATTGTCTGCCTTCCTGCCCTCCTCCAAAAAAAGTCAACTTTGTGGGGCATTTGATTTTTTTTTTTTTTTTTAAGCTAGACCATGTCATTCTTTTTTTTTTTTTTTTTTTTTTTTTTTTTTTTTTTTTTTTTTTTTTTTTTTTTTTTTTTTTTTTTTTTTTTTTTTTTTTTTTTTTTTTTTTTTTTTTTTTTTTTTTTTTTTTTCTTAAGATTTTTTTTATTTATTTCTCTTAAACCTCATTTATTTGTTTGTGTTATGGCTGGCTCAGCCCGCCCTGGGGTGGGGGTGCACAGCATGTGGTGCCAGGGATGGAGGAGCGGTCACAGCGCTGGCCTTAACTTTCCTCTGCAGGTGCTTTAGACCACTGAGCGATCTCACTGGCCCAAGGACCATGTCACTCTTTGGTGAAAAACTCTTCATAACTTCCCAGTAGTCCTAGTAAAGGACAAACGCTTCCTCCATGGGGTATGGAGCCTCCCTCCCAGCCTCTGTGTCCCACCAGCAACCCGTGGACGTGGACGTGGTCACCAGCGGCAGCTCTCAGAGGACGCCCAAGGGGTCCTGCCGCACAAGGGCTTGGGTGCACGCAGGCCCTTGCTGTGCGCTTCCCTCCGCTCTCTGCAGCGGCGCAGGCGGCGACAGGCTGCTGGGTTCAGAGCTGAGGGGCAGCCGATCCCCTTAGCACCCTTAGCACTGCTGCAGGCCTCACTCCACAGCTGCAGGTGCAGAGGCCCTGGGCATATGCGGCTGCACAGTCAGGCTGGGCCAGCAGCAGGGACGGGGCGACTGGCTGCCATCAGGATCCTCTGGGAATCTCCTCAGATCTCCAGCCCCACCCCCTACAGCACCAGGATCCACCCCTCCCCCCTGGAGGTGCTGCTGTGTAACAGGACCCAGACACCCAGGGGACCCCAGGAAGTCGCAAAACCCTGGCCCAGCCGCGCCTGCTAGCCGCTCTGCCTGCAAAGCAGCCAGGACCCAGCTTCCTCACCCAGCTGCTCCTGCTAGGCAGGACACTGTGGCCACCCTCCTGGGCAGCCAGCGGCTTCATCACAGGTCCTGGCATCCTCACCTGCCCTTCGCCCTCTGTGTCCCATCAGAAGCCACCGAAACCTGATAAAGCCTGTCAGATCCTAACCTGAACAGAGCTGTCCCCATTACTGCACATGCCTGTGGGTAAAGCCACCTCCACCTCTCTTCCTGTAGCCCTCTCCAGCCGCTTTCCGCACCCTACCTGGGTGCCACAGCCGTCCCTGGCCACACACATCTCTGCCAGGGCTTGCCCCCTCCTTGCTGCTCCTCAGCCGGGGCCTTTGCACCGGCTACTGCCCCAGCGAGGGCCCCTCCAGCCACCCAGGAGGCTCCTCGCTTGCTACAGGGCTCCGCTCCAGTGTCAGCATCTCAGGAAGACCCTCCCTGCCCCCTCTAGGAAACAAACCGCCAGGTCACCTCTGCGCTCCCATCCCCTCCCCTCCCACTGCCATGAGAACAGGGCCTCTGCTGTGGTCACTGTTGGGTCCCCAGCACCTAAGCGGAGCTGGATATACAGCAGGGGCTTTAAACTATGCTTGTTAGAGAAACGGGCCACACAGGCCCCTGCTAGGAGCTCCTGCTCTGGAGTAGGATGGGAGAGGCAGAGCCAGGCGAGAGCCTCTGCCTGGCCAGCTGGCCATCTCCCTCCAACTCTGCCAGCTGCTCTCTCCACTGGGGCTGCCCCACCTGGGCAAAGCTGGCCCACTCCAGGCACCCAAATGCACCAGGCTGGAGATAACCGGGAGGAGGGCACCTGCCTCCATTGTCGGTGAGGAAACTGAGGGCCAAGACTCCAGAGGGCAAAGTCCCCACAATGCTGGATCCTGGGGACCTCTCTTCCAGGTCCCCCAGGCCCAGGTGCCAGGGAGCCCAGAGCCCTGGGCCTGCCTATTCAGAGGTGCCTGGTTCCCTTGTGCCTGTGCCTGCCCCCATGAGGTGACCCCCAGGCAGTGAGGGCTCAGAGAAACAAGGAAGGCAGGATTTATTGAGTTCCTGCCTTGGACTTATTATCAAGCCTGGGGCTTTAGAGACCTCACCTCTGAGACCTCCATGACCCCATTACATGGATGAGTGGACCGAGGCCAGCAGGCCAAAGACGGCGCCTTGACGTGCGACACCAGGCAGAGGGACTCGGGCACCAGGCACTCCAGCCAGCTTCTCCTCCTCCACCCCTGCACTGCCCGGCCACGTCATCCAGGCCAGCCCGCGTGGGCAGCAGAGCCGCCATATCTATTAATTTTCTGCCTCAGTGGGTCCGTTGCGGCAGCCAAGCCCCAGAGTTGCCATCTAGTCTATTAAATAATTCTGTCTGGGAAGAACCTGGCCTGCCAGGGACGTGCTGATGGGCCTTTAAATTTTAATTGCCGTGCGAAACTAGCAGAGCTGTGGGAGGGGGGTGTGGCGAGGAAGGAGGGGAGAGGAGCAGGGACAGGCAGAGAACAGGCCCTTCAGCTCGCAGGGCACGCCCCCACCGCAGGCCACACGCCCACTGCTGGTCAACCCTACTCAAGGCACACACCCCACAGACACAACCCTGTCTGCAGGCCCAATTCCCTGGCCTCAGGCCACAGCCCCATGTCCCAACCCCTGCAGGCCACACCCTACCTGGGTGCCACAGCCGTCCCTGGCCACACACATCTCTGCCAGGGCTTGCCCCCTCCCACCCAGCAGGGACACCTTTTCCTCCCTGTGGCGTCCCTGTCCCCTTCCCAGCCTTCTTCCATCTCTGGAGGCCCCTCCACATGCCCCGCACCTCCTGTAGCACAGCCAGGACCCTTGCCCAAAGCGTAAATGGCCAGTTAGCTCAGCGTTCTGAGAAGGGCCAGTTGGGTGTCCGTGAGGAAGCTGTGGCTTTGAGACCTTCACAGGTCTCTTGGAGTCCCTTCCCTCCCTTCCTGCCTCCCCTGCTGTCTTTCCCAGTGGGTGGTCACCCTCTCACTGAGCCACCCTCTCTGTGTTCCCATTAAGGCCCCACATGGCCGTGCTGAAAACACAACCATGTTTTGCTCAGGAAACTGTCTCTGAACAGGGCACGTGGCTTGGCGCCAGTGAACTCCTTGATGCGACCAACATCTGCTGAGCACCTACTGTGTGCCCGGCGTGGCACAGCACGGCAGACATGACAAGGAGCAAGGTCAAGAAGGTCCCTGTCCAAGCCTGGCCTGGTGGCGCACACCTGCAGTCCCAGTACTTGGGAGGCTGAGGCAGGAGGATCGGTGCAGTTTGAGACCAGCCTGGGCTACGAAAGTGAGCCTGAACTGCATAGCGAGACCCTGTCTCAAACAAACAAACAAAAAGGGTCCCTGTCCCTGTGACGCTGGCACTTGGGAACAGAGAAACAAAATAAACAACGAATTGTAGAGCGCAGAGGACAAGTATCAGACAGGCTGGGCCGTGCAGACAGCCTGGAGTGACCATGTTGGTGGAGGTGTCAGGGGAGGGGACGCCTGAGGCGGAGGAGCTGGCTACAGGCTGTACAGGAGGAGTTTCCAGATGGAGGACTTAGCAGATGCAGAGGCCCTGGGGCGGGAAGGCCACAGCCGCTCGCCCAACGGCCACGCTCCCGAGCCTGGAGGCCAGAGCCGCAGCCTGGTGGGTGGCACAGCCGTACCACGCGTCAGTGGCTTCAACAGAGCTGTGCGACCTGCAGCCCAAGTCGACTCGCGTTGTGTGAAACAAAAGCCAGCCCTGCAAGTACAGATGCACTCCCGCGCGCACATGACAGGAGCGGGGCTTTTCCTATAATAGGAGAGAGCAATTATGCCGAGATGAGCTAAGATGAGAACAGGCTGTGCGGCGGAATATAAAACAGGAAGGCGGGCTTGGCGGCCGCGCACGCGCGTGCGCCAGACCCGCCGCTGACCCCTCTGCACCGTTGCTTACGCTTACGCCTACAGAGAGGTAATTGCATGGTAAAGAGGGGCCTTTGATCTTTCCCTTATCCTCCCAAGGTGCTCTTCAGTTAGAGCCAGAAGCAGGAGGCTGGGTTGTGGGTCCAGGTGCTGGGGAGGACCTGGTCCCTCGCCTAATACTGCGGAAGCACAGACCACAAATACAGAGTGGCAGGGACCTCTCTGCCCAGGGCCTTCCGGGGCAACCCTCCTGATGGTCTCAAATGGGCCGACAGTGTACGACATCATTCTCCATCTCTGTTTGCTTTACAATACCATTTTAGCATTTTAAAACCTGGACTTGAAAGGTGAATCTTTAGTCAAATATTTGCGTCCTCTGAAATCCTCCAGCGTACCCTAGGGTGTGGACTTGGCTCAGAGCCACCAGCTTAGGGACCACATCATTTGGGGTCCCTATTAGGTGACTCTTTCATTTGGGGCCGGGGAACCCTGGCTCTGAATCGCAGCTAATTCCACCCCCCACCTTCTTTTCCCCAGTTTCAAACAAGCTTGAGGAAGGAAGGCTCCAGGAGCATGGGGCCCAAGCCACTTCCTGCAGGAAGTCCTCCTGGGCTCCTTAACAGTAGATCCCCTGCTGGCATCCCCAGTGCCGGGGCTCTGGGCACAGGGAGCCCCTGGGCAGCCCCGTGGTCCATCCCGCATCTTTCAGAACCTCTCTTCTCACCCGTTAGGCTGTAGCAGCAACCATGATCAAGCTGTGCTGTAGAGACGGCGAAAGGTGACAAGGGGCACCGCTGAGACAAGCTCCGCGCGGTTGGATCTCTGGGGCCTTCCCCTGCCCTCCAGAATCACTTCAGAGAGGCCCACAGCTTAGGACCTCCAGGGACAAAAGCAGGCGGTGCGGAGTGGGGAGGAGCTGGTCCTTCAGGGGACCCCAAGGGCAGGCCTGCTTGCAGCCCCGGGGGCAGAGGGCTTCTCCCACCCCTCCCATGCCCCTCCCTCCCACACTGGCCTCAGGCCTCATCAGTCTTCTCTCACCCTCGGCTGTCACCAGGCTGCAGCCTGTGGAGGCGGTGAGGGGATTAAATCCTGGCCGGCCTGGCCCGCTGAGGAGCTGGTACTTTATTACCCGCCTGCCCAGCTGTCTGCAAACATTGATCGGCCCTGGCCCTGGTGACCTCCGATCAATGGGCAGCCTGTTGTTTACTGGATTCTGTCCTGGCCCGCTGGGAAGAGGGGCAGCCACAGCCACAGCTTCCTGAAGCACCTATACCTGAGGCCGAGAGGACACCAGCAACCCCAGGGGCGGCCAGGGCCCGGGCGGGGGGTGGGGGGGGGGAGTGACAGCAGCGGGACTCAGAGGCTGAGGACACAAGCTGAGAGCCCAAGGTCCTGAGCTGAGCTCAGTGAGGCCTTGGTGGAAGTCCTTGGGCCTCAGTGTCTCATGCAGAAGCGTCCAGTGGGCTGCAGCCTGCAGGGTGCCAGGTAGAACAGGCGCCCTGCCTCAGGCCTACCTCCGTAGCCTGAAGCTGGGGAGGTCACCGCGCGCTGTGCTGCCTCTGCCCTCTGCCTCCCACCCCCAGCTTCTGGCCAAGCCGGCCGTGTCACAGCCCTTTTGGAAGGACAGCCCAGAAGGGACTGATTGGCCCTGGCTGGTGGGCCCAGGAGACACCTAAGCCCCCAGATGCCTGGTGACAGGAACACCAGCGAAGGGGGAGAGGGCTCCTAACCCAGGGTACAGCATAACAGGGATGCAGCGGGCAGGATGTTCCACTGTGTCCCTAGGAGGCTCTGAGGAGTGGAGGAGCTGCGTAGAGGGTAGAGAAGAGGCCAGAGGAGGTTGAAAGTCCAGGTTGCAGGACCCCGGCATCAGGGACACACTGATCAGATGTGTGTGGTAGCCAGGTCTGTCCTAGAGTGAGCAGGGCTGGAGGGGACAGAGGCTGGAGGCAGAGATAGCGCTCCCTCAGCCAGGGACGGGGAGAGGCAGGACTGGAGCAGATGCGGCCCAGGTGGACGCCCAGCATGGATGTGGGCACAGAGAGAAAGTCGGTTCTGCCTCTACCTCAGCAGCCAGGAAGGCTGAAGGCCGAAGGACCTTGGGACCGGAGCTCAGCATGGTCCTGTGGGCTTGGCTGCAGTCCGCAGGGCACCTGGACTGGGCCGTTGGAAGGGCTGCGCTGGAGCTAGGGGATGCTGGAACTTCAGACCTTCTGGGGACATTGACCCCGAGGGCCTCTGGCCGGAGCAGGCTGCCAGGAGGAGTGGGCTGTCCTGGTGGGGGCCGCCTGGCCATGCACTCTCCACGCATGCGTCCCAGCAAACAAACTCACTTTCCCAGCCACCCTGGTAGCTCAGACACCTGTATGACATTGCTGGTGGATAGGACAGTCCAGGACTGCCACCGCCTGACTTCCTGTTACCCGAGAAAGTAACTTTTGTCCACCAAGGTCTCCTGACTGGCAGCTTCGTGACTTCCGGGCCGACCTGGGAGTCAAGGTCTTGGGTCATTAGACAGCAAGAGGGCCAAGCACTAACACAAGCACAGGGGATTCAAGGCCCCAGGGAGGTGGCCCAAGGCTTGGGGAGCTCCACATGCCCAAGCTGGGGGGACAAAGTAAGCATGCAGGTACCAGGCGTGGTGCCGTGCGCCTGTAATCTCAGCACTCAGGAGCCTAAGGCAGGAAGATGCTGTGTGCAAGCCAAACTACATCGTGAGACCCCGACTCAAAAAATAGGACACAAAACAAGTATGCAGGGGCCTCAGGAGACCTTGGAGGGACACACTCACTGGTGACATTAAAGCTACCTGTATGACCTGCAGGGCCTGCAGGCAACATTCATAGGAGGGAGGGGGAGGGGTGTGGCTCGCACAGTGCCAGCACCCTCCAGGCCCTGCCGAAGGAGGCCTGGCTGACCCACCAAGAAGCCCTGGCTCCTCTCCTGGAGCCCAGAACTCCTTCTCTTGTCCACTGTACCGGAATAGCCCAAGATTAGCATGCTCTGTGGCTCCAGGAAGGGACCTCAAGTGACAGGGCCTGGGGACAGGGCGGGGACAGCCCAGGGGTGTGGTCTCTGGGCCTGTCTGCTAGCAATTGGAGGCAGGATTGAGCCCCAACCACCCAGTCACTGTTCAGAGGTTTGTCTCACCCTGCTAGTGGGGTTCGGGCTCTCCTTTGGTGAGGGTCATCTACCTGTGGCTCCCCTAAGCCAGGGCACCTCCAGAGAATTCCATCCCACTGTGCTCCTGAGAGCCCTGATGCCCCTCACCCATGCCCTCCTGCTCTCCACACAGATACGGACGTCACCCTCGGGCTGCGAACCGTGCCGTCCCTGCTCCAGCCCCACAGGTACCAGGGCCCTTTTGCACTCTGAAAAATTAACGAGGCTCCCCGGAGTGTGTGTTCATTTGAGTTTATCAATATTTATCATACCATATTAGCAATTAAAACAGAGAAACTTTTAAATATTCATCTGTTAACTCATTTAAGATAAAAATAATCAACTCAGCTCCTATGAATATGAGCAGTACATTTTTTATGAGAGAAAACTATTTGAAAACAAGAGAGAAGAGGGTAGTATCGCTTTACATTTCTGCAAACCTCCCAAATGTCTGGTTTAATAGAAGACAGCTGGACCCTATTACGGCTTCTCCGATAATCTCCCGCCATATGGTGCTTTGGTAAAGCTAATTAAGAAAATCTGGCCTCCCCCACAACTGGAGCTGGCAACGGGCTCTGTCCAGCCTCTTCCGTGGCCAGGGGTGTTCTCCCTTGATACTACACCAGACCTCAACAAAGTCAAGGCCCTGAGGATTACGTGCACCCCAGAATCCACAAACTGCCCCGAGACCCTTCAGGAACCTGTCACGTCCGAGGCCGAGTCCATCTTGCACTATGCCTCAGCATTTGCCCTCTGTAACCATTTACGCCTTGGCCGTCTGGAAATAAGAATCTTCTCAGGATGGGAAGACCTTGCCGAGCTCTTGGTAGCACAGCTTCTCAAAATTCTGATGTGGCCTGCAAGCTCAAACTGTCGCCAGTGACAAAACGGTCAGTTGCTTCCCTTGCGGCACCGCCTCACTGCACTCGCCTGCAGCTGGGGGCTGAGGGGCTCAGGGCTGAGGGGCTGAGGGCCCGAGGGGCTGGGGGCTCTCTCTCAAGTGAAAATGACCACCTCCGCTCAGAGCTCAGCCTCCCAGGCGCTGCTGTTTGAGGCGATCCTCCTGCCGGGCCTCCGAGGATGCTGAGGACGCCCACAGCTGTCACGCCCACAGCTCACTCGGAACACACCCAAAAGGGCGGCCATCTGACTTTCCTGCAGACAGGACTGTCAGCAGCACGGCTTGGGACTGCCCGTGTCCTGGGGAGCTCGGCACACCTGCAGGCTGGCAGTGGCCGGGTACAGACTGTGGACTCTCATTCATTCACCCTCACCTCACCGCACACCCGGGGCAGGTGCTTGCCTCCTTGAGCCCATTTCACATATGGGGCAACTGAGGCTTCAAGCAGCACCTCACTCTGCCACCTGCTCTGAGAAAACCATGCCGACCCCGTGCACGAGGTAGGGACATGCTGGAGCCTTGTGCCTCTCGGCAGCCCCTCAATCCTGCAGAGCTTATGAATCTCTGAGAAAGACAGCGAGCTGGTCTCCATGTGCCTGCACTGTGGGCAGGACAGGGGCCCAGTCTACCAGGTCCTGGACACCAGGGCTGCCCCAACAGCTGGACAATGACACCAGGCACACACCCACCCTGCCCGCCCCCCGTGCTTCTGTTTCAGCCAATTGGTTGGGCTACGCCATGACCTCACACAGTGACCTCTGGGCCATCTTATCCAGTCATTAGGTGGCAGGTCCAGCTTCTGTGACCTCTGCCATTCCCTCTGGCTAAGGGCTGTGTGGGCTCTCAGTGTTGTCCCCAAGGGCCCCGAGGACCACCATGCCTGCCAAGGAAGCAAGGAGGCAGAGCAGGCTGACAGAATCAGTTAGCTCAGGGGCGCCTCTCCTTGACTGGCTGAGGCCCCTGGAGGCCTGATGCTCCTTTTCCTCCTCCCAGAATCATGGAAAAGCAACTAACCGCCAGGAGCTGCTGCTGCAGCGTAGCCCCGCAGCCCTGAGGACTGGCAGGTTTGTCTGAAAACTGGGGGTGTGCAGTGGGGGGGCAGATGTGACCTGGAGCCAGCCAGGGCCCTGGACCCTCTGCTGAGACCTGCGGACTGGGGCCAGGACCTGGAGGTGACTGCCCCGCGGGACAAATTGCAGGTCACAGCTTGGCCTGTTAAGGGCTCCGTCACATGTCACATCCCTGTGCCCCAGGCCATGGTTGGCACTGGCTAGGGAGGCCAGAGAGAGATGTTGGGATAGCATCTGTCCCCGCAGGTATTTATAATTCTTCTTTTTTTTTTTTTTTTTTTGTACCAGGAATAAAACTCAGGACCTCATGCTGTGCTGCTGCGCTATGTCCCCGGCCTGCCAGTAGATAGAAAATAGAAATTCTGGCCAGATGCCATGCCACATGCCTAGGAGCAAGAGGAGCCTGGGCTATATGGCAAGACCCTGTCTCAAAACTAAAATCAAACAAAATTAACAGAAGTCCTAATTATTTATTAGTAATCATTGTTATGCCTACTGCGGCTTTATGTGGGAGCAGTCCAGCCGTCTCAGAGTCGAGGTGCGTCTTCTCCAGGCGCTCTGATGGCCCCTTAGGCCCGAGACCTGCGGTTCTCAACCTGTGGGTCGTGACCCCGGCGGGGGTCGAATGACCAAAACACAAGGGTCACCTAAAGCCATCGGAGGATACATATTTAAACCCATGCTATGCCATGGTGAAATGTTATTTATTGGAATTAGCAATAAATATTTCTCAACATATAATTAAATACTGTTTGTGTGATTACTCACTATGTTTAAATTATGTTTGATTTGTAGCAATGAGAATACATAATGCATATCAGGTATTTACATTCCGAATCATAACTGTATCAAAATTACAGTTTTGAAGTAGCCACCAAAATTATTTTTTTGGTTTAGGGTCACCGCAACATGAGGAACTGTATTGCGGGGTCACGGCATTAGAAAGGTTGAGAACCACTGCCTAGACCAAGAGCTATTTGCTAGGACTCAGACTCTGTGACTGGGTTGGGCGCAGGGCGGGGGTGGGGGTGGGGGTGGGAATGTGACGGCCAGGATCGGAGGCTCAGGTCTGAGGGCAGCGGCAGGTGCAGGATCTGACAGCTGCCAGCGCTGACAGCCTCAGAAGATTAAGGTTTGGCAAGTCAGTGTCAACGCTGCCCCATGTCAGTGTCAGGGCAGGAGGCCCGCTGCTACCTGCTGCAGGGACAGATAAGAGACTCAGCTCCAAATCCCTGGACTAGGAGGGGCCTGCAAGCTCGAGGGGGTTGTCGGGGGACAGAGCCAGCGCCTCGGAGGCAGGGTACGAAAACTAGTGCAACGAGGGCCCTGGCCCAGCCCCAAGATGGCCGGCACTGGGAGGCTCTGCCTTGGGCTTCCTGTGTCTCCTGCAGGCCATCAGGGTCCCCCTGACACCCTATGTCCCAACCTCATGGACACGTCTGCAAGATTCCCACACAGAAGCACAAGCAGCCAGCCCCGGCCTCCTCAGGCATAGAGACCTCTGTCTTGTGGCGGTCCCTGTGAGCTTGGGGCCCAGCTGTGTGACATTGATCCTGGGTGCTGGCTCACTAGAGCTCTTCTGCGGAGGAAGGGCAGGCAGCGGTCTCTGTAGCAGCGCCTTTTCATTTACTTTCTGTTGAATCTTATATTGTGACTTTCTCCTTGGAATGGGTACCGCACATGCTGAAGTTTGTCATTAAAACTCAGTGTGATGGTAACGGAGGCTGCCATTTGACAGTGATTAAAACAAGCCAGATGTTCATTTCTCTTACACAAAAGACGGAGGTAGATGAGCCGGGATGTCGGTGCTCCGTGAAGCGCTTAGAGACCCCCACCCTTCTAGCGCCCCCCATTCCTGCATCCCCTTCTCAGGGAGCATGGTGGCAGCCACCACAGCTCTGCTCCAGGCACCAACCCAGAGGAGGGGAGGGGTGGATGCAGTGGCACCCAGCTGCCTTTAAAGGTCATTTTTAGGAGCTACCACGTAATGCTTCTATGTACACTTTGGAAAACCAGAACCTAATGATGTAACCACTGCCTGCTGCAAGGAATCCTGGGAAAGGTAGTCCTTACCTGACACCTGCACCCTCAGCCTACTATTCCATCCCCAAAAGCTACACAGCGCACAGTGCTAACTGTGAGCCCGCTGGGGTGATGGTGAGGTCCTCTATCTCGGCAGAGGTTGGACCACATGATTATGAACATTTTCCAGAGCTTATGGGATGATCCACTTAGGATTTGTACATTTCACTTTGTGTAAATATTATCTCTCTACATCTTTAAACAAACACAGGGAGGAGCTGTAAGTGGGTAGGGAGCTCTGGTTCCTGATGCTCAGACTGAGTGTTCAGAGTGAACTGCTGTTGGCAGCCAGCTTTGAAAGGCATCCAAAAACAAGATCGGGACCAGTGGTAGAGGTGTGAGGAAAGCTTGCGTAGGTTCCTGTTGGGGAACCAAAGCGGCCGGTGAGTGGGTGTGGTCTCTGTCCGACACCCCACCCCACCCACCGTACTGGGGATCAAACCCAGGGCCTTTGCCTGAGCTATATCCCTAGTCCTTTTCATTTTGAGACAGAGTCTCACTGAGTCACCAAGTCACCCAGGCTGTGCTAAAACTTAGCAGTGCTCCTGCCTCAGCCTCCCAGAGTGCGGAGGTCAGGGGTGTGAGCCACCATGCCAGGCTGACTCTTTTGACCTTTCTGTGCGTTTGAAAGTTCTCATAGTAAGGAATTTGGGGAAGAGCCTACCTCCCTCTCCCTCACCCATCCCCCGCCCACTCAAATCCTCCTCTCGGCTTCTGGAAGAACCCTGGCCCAGGTCACCTGGCAGCCTTGCTCACTGTGACACTAGCCTGCTCCATGTAGTCACCTTCAGCCGATGTGCCCCAGAAGCTGCTATCCCTGAGCCAGCCACGCCAGGAGATGACCCCTGGGTCCCTCCCCGCTTCCCCTGCATCACCCACTGCCCTTCAGCCCCGGACCCTCACCACCCTGCTTAGGGAGCCTCCCAGGCCTGGGCACCCCTTCTCAGAGACCTTCTGCCAGGTCCTTGTAGGAGGGCTGTGTACCTTCCACTTTGGGGAGCAGGGGCACCCACTCTGCCACCTGGCTCTTGGGCCCCTATCCCAGCTCCTTCCTCCAGGCTCAGGCACTTTGTCTCCCTCCTGCTGGCCCACTGGGCACAGGAGGGGCCTAGAGGGGACAGCGAAGCCTTAGAGGTGAGCAAGGTCCAGCCAGGCAGGATGAGGGTGGAGGGTGGTCAGGGCCTTGGTCCAGGCCAAGGATAGTGGCCCATGCCCTTGTCAAGCTGGTGGCCTAAGGGAAGGGTCTCAGAGCTGGTGCAAAAAGGACCAAGTGTGTTATGGTGAGCACCCTGGACTCTGAATCCAGCAGACAGGACTGTGCTGTCTTCCTCCCTGGAAACCAGGTGGCTGCCAGGGCATGTGGCTGCCAGGCAAGGAGGGGCAGGTGATTTTATCTGGATGGCACTGCCCGTCACCCCCTCTAGGGTGCTGTACCTGCTTTGCTTCCAGCGCATGCGAACACCATCTTCAATGTGGTGCTGGGAAACCCAGGCGCAGAGGGTCATGCTTAGTCTCCAGTGGGCGGGATGCTCACACAGTATCTGACACCCACGGCTTGGGAGGGAGAGGTTCGTTCATGCTCAGGCTCTAGTCCCTATGTGGCTCGCTCCAAGTCAGGAGGGCCTGGCGGAGGAGAGCGGCTCCTGCATGGCACACAGGAGGCAGAGCCCGTGGAGACGCCAACTCCTGGTCACAGCTGCAGCAACCCCCTCTGCCAGCCAGGCCCACCCCAGCCGACAGCAGTCAGCTCTAAGCCCCATGACTCGATCATCCTCCAAAGGCCCTGCAAGGCCTTGTGGGATGTGGGGATTCATAATCAGAGCCCGGATGAGTTGAGAGAAAAGCAAATACCCCCGCTCTTCTCAGTGTTGCCGGCTTCTGTCCTGAGCAGGGCCCACCCCCACACCCCTCTTAGGTCTGTGACAGGGCAGCACATCCTGATGAGGGCCTGGTGGAGCAAAACTGCCCACGTTGTGGCCCAACGGTGGGAAGAAAGGGAAGAGTATGAGGCAGGAGTCCTGCATCACCCAAGGACACACCCCATGACCTGAAGAGCACCCCTCAGGGCCCCCAGTGGCTTTAGTGGCTGGGGACCAAGCCCACGGGACCCTGGGAACATTGGCAGAAGCATAGTGTTTCTGCAGGGCACTCAGCTGTCGCTTGTCACAGACGGTCCTGGCTGGGAGGAGGGCAGCCCTGGCCTAGCCTCAGCCCTGCTCCCAGAATACCGTGACGAGCGAGGGCAGCTCAACACCCCTGCCCCCTCCTCAGCTCAGAGCCCAGTGGGGACAGTGGCCAAACAGCAGCAGCTGGTGGGATGACGAGAAAGCAGAGCTAGGGGATGGAAGCCCAGGTGTGTGCCTCTGGGGACAATGTGGCATGGGACCTCTCTAGGGAGGGAGGGAAGGCTGAGGTGGGCGCCATGTGGGGAACCCACTCCAGGAGGAAGTGACCGCCAAGGCGAAGCCTGAGGTGCCAGCCAGCCTGGCACTTGGCATGGCCCTGGCTCATCCCTCCCTTGCCCCAGCTAGGAGGAAAGTTCACGCGGGACGAACTGTCGCCCCAGCCTGTGGCTCAGAGCCCTCCGCAGGCCCGCAGTGCTGCCTGGCCAACAGGTAGCTGCCCTGCCCTGCTGCACAGCCGGGCCACGCTCCCCACTGCCCCGCCCCCACCCCGCGTCTGACTCCAGGCGGGGCCTCACTCATTGCACCTGACTGCCTGGAGCTGGGCTCTCTGCCCTCCCGGGTCCTTGGGCAGGACCTGCATGGGGGCTGGGCTAGCTCCTGTCCCCAGGGAGGAGAGAAAAAGAGGGGAAGCCCAGGGGGTTCCTAGAAGCTGCCCGGGATCTGCCAGAGGAGGGTGAACCACAAGGCCTGCCTTGCACCCTGCCTCCTGCCCTCACCTTCTCAGGCAAGTCGGTCACAGCTGAAGGCCCCACTTGTGCAGGAAGATGGTAATAGCGAGGTCAGTGTGAGGATGAAATGGGGTAAGATCTGCAAGGGGCTCCCCGTGACAGGCACTAAAAGTGTTTTTTAAATAAAAAGGAAAGTGCTTAGTAAAGTGTATTTTAAAATCACTCCCTTCCATGTAATTGTATTTTAAATGTTCAGTAGGAAAAGGGTTTGCCCCTTTTAAGAATAATCAGGGAAGAAACTACCTCTGTCAGCAGAAAGCCACTGATTAGGAAACAAAGCCAGAGCTGCCCAGGGTTTAATTAGTTCCTTTTAGCACTGCAGGCCCAGCCCAGAAGCTGCCTGCTTGGCCCTGGTGACCCCCTGGTCAGGGCCAGCACCCCTAGGTGGGGGCACCAGCCTGGAAGGCCCACACAGCCCGGGCTAGGCCCAGAGAGCAGCGAGGTGCAGTGCCCTCGGGGACTGGGTATCACCCGCAGAGGCAGGGCTGCAGCTGGCTAGCATCTGCCCCTCACCAGCTTAGGGCAGAGGGGGCCTGGGAACAGAAGACTGGGCTCAGGTTCAAGGTCACTGAAACGCCCACAGCAGCAGGAGGCCAGGGGCCAGGAGAAAGCGGCCTCCAGCTGGCCTGGCCTGGGCCTGCTGTGCTGCCCCCGAGCTGTCCCCCACCCCGCAGCGGCACCGTTACCTCCCCCACCCTGCACCTGTCCCTCTGCGTCTTCCTCCCTGGACATCCCCAGGGAGGGTGGCAGCCAAACTGCAGACTCCCTTAGGGCCACCGTGGTATGCAACTTAACGTCCCCCAAGTGCCCAGGGGCCAGGAGAAACCAGCAGGAGTTGGTGAACACAGAGACCCACTCCATTTCTGCTGGGAAAGCTCAGGAGCGGGGTTGCCCTCAGATCTCCCTAAAAAGATCTGTGGATCCAACACCATTCCAAAAAAAGGCCAGCATTTTCAGAGGCCTACGCTAGCAGGGTAGGCTGGGGGTGTGGCTCAGCAAGCTGTGCTTAGCACGGGCCCTGGGCTCGAATTCCAGCACCGGAATACAATAAAATATATGGGGAAATGTGAAGGACCCAAGATGGCCAGGACTTCCATGAGTTGGAACAAAGACAAATGGCTTAAACAACTTGATTTTATAACTTTCTATAAAGCCTCAGTAATTAAGACACTGTGCGGCAGGTTTTAGAATAGACAAACAATCGCTTCTCGGCCTTTTGGCTAAGATCAAGTGTAGAATAGACAAACAGACCAGTATTAGAAAATAAAAAGTATCGAAAAACCCTGCCACGCATATAGGGTCAAATGTTTTTTTGGTTTTTTTTTGGGTTTTTTTTTTGTCTTTTTGAGACAGGGTCTCAGTATGCAGTTCAGGCTGGCCTTGAGCTCACTTTTGTAGCCGAGGCTGGTCTCGAACTCACACTGATCCTCCTGCCTCAGCCTCCCGAGTGCTGGGATTACAGGCGTGCGCCACCACGCCCGGCACGGGTCAAATGTTTTACAACACAAACGCTAGCGCAATTCAGTACAGAGAGGATTATCTTCTCTGTAAATGCTGAATCAATTGTGACACAGAACAAAATGAAGCTTGACTCCTACCTCAGACCACCAACAAAAATTAATTTTTTTCAGCACTGAGAATTGAAGCCAGGGCCTGGGGCATGGTAGCCAGGAGCGCCATGCCTGTGCCCAGACTCCCCAGAATTAATTCTGAATGGATCATTGATCTAATGTGAGGGATAAAGCAATAACTCATCTAGGCAAAAACGTAGTGCTACGTTTTATTTTTTTTTTAAGTTTTATTTATTTATTTGTTTCAGAACCTTCATTTGTTTGTTCACTCGTTTTTATGGCCGGCTTGGCCCGCCCCGAGGGCAGGGCTGGCGCAGCATGTGGTGCCGGGGATTGAACCACAGTCCCTGAAGCCGCCCAAGCTTTCCCAAGCAGGCGCTTTAGACCACTGAGCAATCCCGCCGGGCCCTTATTTTATTTTTTATCAGTCCAGATTTGCAGTACATAATGGTCACATTCATGGCAGGGGCAGGGGATCGGTGGGTGCACGTGCCAAGTCTTTATTCTTTTTTATACCCTTCTCCTCCAGCCTTGTCCCCTTCCTTCCATTTTTCAAAGTAGGAAAATATTTTTTTCTTCTTTTTCTTTTCCTTTCTTTCCTTTTTTTTTTTTTTTTTTTTTTTTTTTTAT
>PVJA010039580.1:0-19073 GCA_004027025.1 Myocastor coypus | reverse complement strand
TCCTTATTGACCTTGAAGGGCTAGGGCCAAAATATTGGCTATCCTCATAGCCCTTCTTTTTTTTTTTTTTTTCCAATTTTTGGTCTGTTAACTTACATTCTTAACCCTCCAGCAGAAAAGCTTTCTGATACTATTACACTATAGCATAGGTGCTTGAGCTTATCATCACTGGCTTTCTGAGTATCAAATATCTTTGACTCAGCTTGGAACTGATATTTTCTGACCATCATTGATATTCTAATAACATTCCATACATTATGATATAAGCAGTTACACAATTTTTACACAGATATTTGGGAATTCAAGGAAATACAAAATTATATCCTGTCAAGACTATGGTATTTGGCCCAGTCTCTTATTTCCAAGTACTACTCTTGAGAGAGAGAATGACAGTAACTGAGTTTACACCGGGAGCAGTACACATCAAAAAGACAAGAGTGACATGCATTCCAAGCATAGTTTTAGTGTTACATAGTGCTATGTTCAATATGATGAACCTTTTGAAAGTTCTTGAGACCAATATCTGATTCATCCTGTGTACATAAGTGCATAGTTTTGCTCTTGATATGTTTTCTCCTTTATCTGCTTCCAGTCACTTTGTTGTTTAATCCATAATACATTCAGCTGTGTTATGCCCTTAAGTTTTTATTTTCTTCTTTAAAGTTCTTATATTAAGGAGACTATATGATATTTATGAATATAGGTCTGGTTTATTTCGCTAATGAGTATATGTTCAATATACATCCATTTATATATGAAGTCTTCAAACTTATTCTTTATGGATGAGTAGTATTCCATTATATAAAAATACCACATTTTTTTTTAAAACCATTCTTCAAATGATGGGCATTTTGGTTGTTTCCAAGATTTGGCTATTACAAATTGGGCTGCTATAAACATAGGTGCACAGATATCACTATGGTATGATGTTTTCAGTTCTTCTGGGAAAATTCCCAGTAAGGGGATAGCTGGATTGAATGGAACTTCCAATTCTAGTTTTGTAAGGATCCTCCACACTGCTTTCCATAATGGTTGCACCAATCTGCATTCCCACCAGCAGTGGAGAAGGGTTCCTTTTTCCCCATAGCCTCTCCAGCATTTGTTGCTGGTTGATTTCTTTATGATAGCCATTCTTTCTGGGGTGAGATGGTATCTAAGTGTTGTTTTGATTTGCATTTCATGAATAGCTAGTGATGTGGAGCATTTCTTCATGTATTTGTAGGCTTGCTGTATTTCTTTCTCTGAGAAGTGTGTGTTCATCTCAGATGCCCATTTCTGGATTGGGTCTTTGAATTTTGGAACCCTAATGGTTTTTAGTTCTTTGTAGATTCTAGATAGAAGACCTTTGTCTGAATACTTGTTAGTTAAAATCTTTTTGAAATTTGTGGGTCGTCTTTTCAGTCTGTTAGTGATTTCCTTTGACATGCAGAAACTTCTTAGCCGGAGGAGGTCCCACTTGTTGATGCTTTCAAGTGTTAAACGTGCAATTTGATTTCTGTCCATGAACTTTTTGCCTACTCCGATGTCTTCAAGATTTCCTCCCACTTTCTCTTCCAGGAGATTTAATGTTTCTCTTTTAATATTTAGATCTTTACTCGGGAGGCTGAGGCAGGAGGATCGGTAAGAGTTCGAGACCAGCCTGGGCTACAAAACTGAGCTTAAGGCCAGCCTGAACTGTACAACGAGACCCTGTCTCAAAAAGACAAAAAAAAAAGGGGGGCTGGGGAGATAGTAGCTCCGAGGCACAAGTGCCTGCTGGGCAAGTGCAAGGTCGTGAGTTCGAACCCTGGTACCCCCCCCCAAAAAAAAATTAGATCTTTAATCCATTTCGACTTTATTTTCGTGCATGGTGATAGACTAGGGTCAAGTTTTAGTTTTTGGCATGTAGAGAGCCAATTTTTCCAGTAGCATTTGTTAAAGAGGCTATCTTTCTTCCAGTAAACATGTTTGGCCCCTTTGTCAAAAATAAGGTGGCTAAGTGTGTTTGTGTTTCCTTCTGCATCCTCTAGTCTATTCCATTGATCTTCAGGTCTATTCTTTTGCCAATACTATTTCAGAACTTTTGTTTGTTTATTCATTCATTTTTATGGCTGGCTCAGCCTGCCCTGAGGGCAGGGCTGGCGCAGCATGTGGTGCCGGGGATCAAACTGCGGTCCCTGAAGCCACCCAAGGTTTCCCAAGCAGGCGCTTTAGACCACTGAGCCATCCTGCCGGGCCCTGCCTAAGCTTTCTTAAGCAGGCGCTTTAGACCACTGAGCCCTCCTGCCGGGCCCCTATTCCTTTCAATATATTAATAGAAATTAGAAGCACCATAATTTTAGCTATTGAAGGGGAAATATATATATTATATATTATAATACGTATTATATAATATATATATATACATATATATATATATTATATGTATTTCCCCTTCCTTCCTTTCTCCTTTTCCCCATCCCAGTTGTTCTTTCCTTTTCACTATACCTATTGTACATTTTAGAACTTATTTACTCTTTAAGTTTTTTTACAGTAGAGAGGGGAGACAATCATGGTTTGGGGTTTTGCAAGGGGAACAGCACAATACAGGACACATTTTATAAGAGTATTTTATGATGAATCACCCAAAGAATCATATACAAAGAGTGCAGGAAATCTGTCCACACACCAAAGACCAAAGATTGCAGCTGAGGGCCTGATTCCATGGTAGTGTCCTGCATGAGTCCAGCTAGAGACCTACAGCCTATAACAGTGCCCCCTCCAAGTCCACCTGGAGGCCCACAACAATCTCACGCACTCCTGTTTCATGGATCTGCGCTGGGAAGGCCCCAAGGTCGGTGGTGGAAGCTGGAAAGTCCATGCCAGTGGTGTGAAGGGTCTGTGCCAGCAGGCTGAGGGATTGGCACTGGAACCAGGAAGCAGTGCTCAAGGTAAGCACCAGAGCTCCCCTGAAAAGATACCCCAGCCATCCTCAGCATTAGTGAGGTCCAGAGCTCCTCCAGTGATGACGAAAGCTGGGTTCCCATGCGGAAAGCCAATGGGACAAGCTTCTTCAGGAGGCTGAGCAGTACGCCACCTTCCCTTCCAGTCAGGAAACTCAAGGTGAGGACGAAAGCTCCCCCAAAGTGAGCCACAGCCACCTCAGCAACAGTGAGGTCCCAAGCCCCTTCTCTGGTGAGAACAGCCAAGTTAAGCCAGAATGACAGGGTCCTTCCAGCAGAACAGTCCAGGAGAGCCAGAAGCTTCCAAGGGCTCCCACAGTTCTCCAAAAGCTTCCCTGACAGCCTCTCAGTAGCTTTGCCAGCTTATGCTGCTGCCGACAGTCCTCAGCAGGGCCTTTCACGCCCTGAACCACACACTGGTTCAGTTCAGCTAGGTGGTACAAAGTGACAGCTGGTTGGCAACCCACCACAACATGTTTATTTGCTTACTTATTCATGTTTGTCTTTTTGGGACAGGGTCTCGTTATCCAGTTTAGGCTGGCCTTGAGTTTACTTTGTAGCCTAGGCTGCTCCCAAACTCCCAATGATATTCCTGCCTCAACCTGCCAAGTGCTGGGATTACAGGCATGGGCCACTACACCCAGCTGACATGTTTATTTATTTATATTTAAAAAAATTTTTTTGGCTGGCTCAGGCTGCCTTAAGGGTGGGTCTGGACATCGAACCTTCATCCCTGTGCCTGACTGGAATTGTCTGTGCAGGCACTTAAACCACTGAGCTAACCCAAAAGCCCCCATGACATGTATATTTACAAGGTGGTGTTCTTGTCTAGAATTCAAATACACTCGGATAGCAGCTGCTTTTACCTGCTGGCTCGGGCAGCCAGCAAATCCATTTCTCCTCTGTACCTTATCTGGTCCAAAGTCCCATTGATTCATGCAGAAGAAAACGTAGGATCTCTTTTTCAAAAATTACTAAGCATTTCAAGATGACCCCAACAGGGCCCTACACCAAGCACAGAGTGTGCCAGGCACAGGTCCTGGGTGGCAGCAGGCCCTGGTCTCAGGGCTATCGTATGGCAGCTGGGCCTTGGTGTGGCCCTGCCCAGCAATGCCCAGCAATGTACCCTGAAAGGTCCGAGGCCTCCCAGAGGTCAAGCACAGGCAGGTGGCTGTGACTCTGAGCGCCGAGCCAATGCCTCCCTTGGGGTCCCCATCTGAAATGCAGGTCATGAGCCTGCTTCTGGGAAGCCACCATGCCCAGTCTCAATCACCATCTCAGCATGCCCCAGGGATGGGCTGGCATAGCATGCCAGGGACCGGGGATCGAACCCCAGCCAGCCTCTGCACTCTGCCTAAGTAGGCCTTTAGTCCCCTGAGCTATCTGACTGGCCCAAACAAACTATTCTTTTTTTTTTTTTTTTTTTCCTGTTTTTGGCGGGCTCAGCTTGCCCTCGGGGTGGGGCTGGTGCGGCATGTGGTGCTGGGGATTGAACTGTGGTTCCTGCACCTGCCTAAGTTAATCTAAGCAGGTGCTTCAGACTGCTGAGCTATCTCACCGACCCCAAACAAACTATTCTTACCTTTTGTTTTTCTATTATAATGATCAGCTTTTGGCATTTTGTTATTACCGAGATCTATTTTTCAAATAAAATTTGTTCTTTATGTAAAAAAAAGAAAAGAAAGTTAGAGCTATCTCCCCAGCCCCAAAGTTAGATCCTAGGATAGCAAGGCTGCTCAGAAGCGGGGTTGGGGGAAGGTCGCTGGGCTGGGTCGTGAGAGCTCCGGTTTCACTGAAGCTGGAAAAGCCCGAGGTAGGAGTGAGTCACAGGGCTGAGCCCTGAGGGGACTGTAACTCACCCGTCGGCTTCCACCTGAGCTCTTTTCCTCTTTGCTTCCCGGTTGCCCGAATATGACGAATATCTTCTGCAGCGCGTTTCTTCTTCACAGTAATCCCAGTTACCTGAGCCCCACAAAAGGAAGCGCCTTGTCCAGCCTGTACAGGTACATACTGTTAGAAACCAGCCTGAGGGGCTGGGGAGATAACTCAGTAGAATAAGCACTTGCCTGGCAAACACAAGGACCTGAGTTCAATCCCCAAAAAGTCCGAAAGAAAGAAAGAAAGAAAGAAAGAAAGAAAGAAAGAAAGAAAGAAAGAAAGAAAGAAAGAAAGAAAGAAAGAAAGAAAGCAGCCTGAGCTACACTGCAGGGACCCTGTCTCAACACCCTCCCTGCAAATAAGACCTTCCTGTCTGTAAGCTGTTCAGGGCAGGAGCTGCTTCCCGGCCATGTGAGGCCCTGGGAAGCCCTGGGAAGCCCTGGGAAGCCCTGGGAAGCCCTGGGAAGCCCTGGGAAGCCAATCATCACAACCCTAACCTCAGGCTTAGTCTGTGCGGAATGCTGCCCCTGCCTCAGGCGGTTTTGTCTGCCCTTAAAGTATGTAGAGCCAGGCATGATGGCACCAGCCTGTAATCCCAGTACTGTGGGAGGCTGAAGCCGGGAGATTGGAAGTCTGAGCCCAGCCTGAGCAAGTTAGTGTTTAGTAAGACCATGTCTCAAGATAAATAAACGAATAAAATAAAATGAAAATGGGGGATGGGATGCTAATGAAAGAAATGCATGGATTTAATTGCTCTCTGTAGTACAAGGCGACTTCCAACTATAACGACCAAGAACAAATGAGACAGATGCAAAACTGCGACAGACAGCAGCAAGCCGGCCTGCGCGGAGCATGGCTTTCTTACGTGTCCGGGGGCCGAAGAGTAGGTTTCTCTCTGCGGAGGCGGTGTGGTAGCGCAGTAGCAGGGTGAGCTGCGGGGTCCAAGCCACGGCAGGCCAGGCACTTCATAAGTTTCTCCCGCTGTTTCACCGCGTCTGGGTTGAAAGGAGTGCAGTCGAAACTGTCCCGGAAGGAGGCATTATGCTTCCAGAAAAATCTCCAGGCAAAGAGCAGCAGGCAACTGTGGGGTCCGGCTCTAAGGGAAAGTGGGGAAAGATCCAGTGTGAAAGTTAGAGATCAAGTAGGCACCAAAGTGGTTCTAGACGACAAGGATGATTTTTTATTTAGAGATGGTGACATTCTTGGAAAATGTCACTGTTGAAGTGGCGTCACACAATGCTGCCCATTCCACTGAAGTTCTGCTGTTTTTCATCATGTACATAATTTCCTTGTCTCTTTTGTAATAAACTGATGATATCTAAACTAAGAAAAAAAAAAAAAAAAAAAAAGCGGTGGAGGGTGCAGGGAGATAGCTCAGGGGCACAAGTGCCAGCCTGGCAAGTACAAGACTAAGTTCCATCGGAGGTTCTGCAAAAAGAGAGAGAGAGAGAGAGAGAGAGAGAGAGAGAGAGAGAGAGAGAGAGAGAGAGAAAGAGAGAGAGAGAAAAGAAAAAAGCCGGGCACACCTCTGTAATCCCAGCACTTGGGAGGCTGAGGCAGGAGGTTTGGTGCAAGTTCAGACCAACCTGGGATACAAAAGTGAGCTTAAGGCCAGCCTGAACTGCATAGCAACACCCTGTCTCAAAAAGATAAAAATAAATAAATAAACTAAAAGAGAGAGAGAGAGAGAGAGAGAGAGAGAGAGAGAGAGAGAGAGAGAGAGAGAGAGAGAAAGAAAGAAAGAAATGGTTTCTAGTTTCTGGTACTGAGGATTAAACCTATGGCTTTCCCATCCCACCAAGCCACACATCCCCTTTCTTTTAAGAAGGAGAGGTTTAGGTTTTGTTTGTTTGCTTGTTTGTTTTTTCCAGAATGATTTAGTTTGACTCATTGTTTGGGGTCCTGGTCCATGACAGATGGCGCTAAGGCAGAAATGTGGTGGCTGTCCTCGTGGTGGCCAGGGAGCAGGGTTGTAAACCCTGCTTTGCAACTGTTACAGACTGGCAGGAGCCTGCTGGAGGCCAAGAGCAGGTTAGGCTTCAGGTCTAGAAGGGTACCCAAACGCTCATATGTTCAGAGACCTGCTTTGGAAGACGACTGTCTCCGGGGAAAACTACCCTGGCTGTTGGTGAGTTCACAGCTAGACACGCTGTAAAGGGCTAGGGAGATAGCTCAGCGGCAGAAGAGCTTGTGATTTCAAACCTAGAACCAAAATACATCAAATAAAATAAATATGCTGTGAAGAGGCAGGCCTAGTTGGAAGATGCGGGTCACTGACTTTGGAGGGTGGCTCTCCCACCCACCAACATTGCAAAATATAACTTGTACATTTTCTTTATGGAGGAAGAGGCCTACAGGGCAAGAATCCTTCTGTCCATAACATGATACAATCCTACTCCCTGTCCCTGGCACAGTCTCCGGCAGGGATGGAACAGCATAGAATGCCCAGTGTCCCCTGGCCTCCTTCTGCCTCACTGGCCACTGTTCTGAGAGCCATGCTGGAGTGCCACAGGCTGGCTTTCAAATCAAAGGCCTTGGGCCTCTTTCCTTGAGCTCCGCATGGGGGTGGGGAGCAGTTATCGAGAGCTGCAATTCCGACCAGGCAGGCTGGAACCTGAACCAGAGAGGCGACTCCTATGGCTGCTCTTCCGGTCTTAGGGTTACTGTGCTTGCTTGTACTATTCTCAAAAGAATGGCGGCCTTGTAAGGTGGTCTGCACCTGGAGCCCCGAAAATGTGAGAGGCTGAGACCCAGGATTATAAACTGAAAGCCAGCTTGAGCAAGTTAGTGAAGCCTTGTCTCAAAAATTTAAGAAAGCGAAAATAAACAAGAGTGGAAAGCCAGGTGTGGTGGTGCACACCTGTAATCCCAGCATCTAGGAGGTTGAGGCAGGATGATCATTGGGAATTTGATAAGTTGTTGGTTTTTTTTGTTTTGTTTTTGAGTCGCTCCGGTTGCCTGAAGGGCGGGTCTGGTAAGGTACGTGGAGCTGGGGATAGAACCGAGGTCCCCTGTACCTGACTGGGTTTGCCCTAGCAGGTGCTTAAACAACTGAGCTAACCCACAAACCCCTGATCATTGAGAGTTTGGGACCAGCCTGGGAAACAAAGTGAGCTTAAGGCCAGCCTAAATTGTATAGTGAGCCCTTGTCTCAAAAAGACAAAAAAGCAAAGAAGGAAGGAAGGAAGGAGAAAGAAAGAAAGAAAGAAAGAAAGAAAGAAAGAAAGAAAGAAAGAAAGAAAGAGAAGAAAAGAAAGAAGCATGTTGGAAACAACATTGAAAAAGCTTTTGTCAGTGGAGCTGACAAGCAAGACTCACAACCCTTCAAGCTGCTGCTGAGAATTCTGGTAAGCACCTCTACCTGCATCTACAATGGATAATTATGCTGTGTTCAGAGACTCAGGATGCAAACCCAGAGGCCAGGAGATTCTTGTTTTGTTTGGTTTTGTTTTAATCTTTTATTTATTTAATGTATTTATTTATGTTTTGCATTTATGCATTTGGTATAGCATCTCACTACACTGCTTGGACTTATAATGATCCACCAGTCTCAGCCTCCCCAGCACTGGGATTACAGGCATGTACCCCATGCCCTGTTTCAGTGGCTGGGGGTTCCAGGACTGGCATGGCATGCGGTACTGGGGATCAAACACAGGTCTTTGGGCCGAGCAGGACGGCTCAGTGGTCTAAAGCACCTGCTTAGGAAAGCTTAGGCAGCTGCAGGGACCATGGTTTGATCCTCGGCACCACATGCTGCGCCAGCCCTGCCCTCAGGGCAGGCTGAGAGGGCCATAAAAAATAAATAAATAAACAAACAAAAGTTCTGAAACAAGAAATAAATAAATAAATAAAATTCTTTAAAGCAAAAACAAAGAAAAACACAGGCCTTTGTGCTTGCCAGGCAGGTGCTTAGACCACTGAGCTATCTCCCCAGCCCCAGGTGATTCTTTTCTTTTTTCTTTTTTTTTTTAAAGCCAAGGACAGCCGGGCGTGGTTGCGCACGCCTGTAATCCCAGCACTCGGGAGGCTGAGGCAGGAGGATCGGTGCGAGTTCAAGACCAGCCTGGGCTATGAAAGTGAGCTCAAGGCCAGACTGAACTGCATAGCGAGACCCTGTCTCAAAAAGACAAAATAAATAAATAAATAAATAAAAATAAAAAAAATAAAGCCAAGGACAGGCATTCTTTTCTGTATCTCCTATTGGTGAGAAAACTCCATCATATAGTATCTATTGTTTCTCAACAATGAAATTCTCTACAGCTGAATTTTTACCTCTCTGTGCTCCTGGACCATTTAAGCTTCTGCTTTCGTTGTGTCCTTTGGGACATGGCTCAAACGATACAGACTGGTGTCCCCCAAATCGCAATTGCTAGTATCCTAAGCTTCTTTTTGTGTGTGTGGGGGGGTGGGACCGGGGTTCGAACTTACAACTTTGCACTTGGCAGGCAGGCACTTGTGCCACAGAGCTATCTCTCCAGCCCCAATATCCTAAACTTCTGTGGTTTCTGATTTGAATTGGACAGCATGGTGCACCATGCTTAAATGCTCATCCTGATGTCTCAGCTTCCCACCGAGCATGTGCTGTGGGTAGATGGGAGTATTACCCCAGGGTGAGGCCCATGAGCTTCCCTGCCCCAGCCTCCCAAAGTGCTCAAGCCCAGGGAAGATAGCAGAACCTCAGGCTTCTGATCCACAGTGTTTGGGGCACACCTCATGGCTGGGGCACATTCTGGCCCAGGGTGTGGAGGACTGGTCCTGCCTATCAACCCCCAGGACTAGAAAGGTCCACTGCTCAGGTGGGGAGAAAAACTGTGGTGCTCAGCTTTTGTTTCTTTTTGTACAGCAAATTAAACTCAGGACTTTGTGCTCACAGTTTCCTTAGCTTTATGTCACCAGGCTGCCTTTGGGCTGAGATTTGGGCTTATTCAGAGGCAAGAGCACTGCCTGCAAAAACAGCTCTGTCCCCTGTCAATTTTGTTTGAGTGATAGGGAAGATACGGGCCTTGTTTGGGGAATTGATGACCAGGTGGCCAGATAGCAGGAGAGACATGTGCAGTGCGGAACCTTAAAGCGGTGCTGTGCTCTGCGGAGTTGCTTTAGGTCTGAGACCCAGCAGGTTATTACGGATGCATTACATAGTGAGGTCTTCACTTCTCTGTAACTGTAGCAGGCACAGCATGGTGTCCTGGACCCCATCACCCTATCCCTCAGGCCTGCTAATGTCTCCCTACCTGCCTAACAGGCATATGTACCACATTGTGCATTCGGAGTTTCCTTGCCCCCCTCCATCCTTACAGAAGTGGATTTGTCTAGAAGACTTCATATATAAGTGGATAGATCTTGAACATATACTCATAAGTGAAATAAACCAGACCTACATATGTAAATATCAGTCTCCCTATTATAATGAAAAAAATGAATATAAGTTTCTTGATTTTGACAAAGTAAACTATTAAATGACTGATCTGTAAATTCTTCATTTTTATTGTAGACAATTTTATTGTTAGGTTCATTTAAGTTTGTAAATAATTTATTTACAATGTGCTGTTATTAATGTCATGCTATGTATTCATTTCAAATTTTAAAAAGTCAAAAAAATAAATAAAATGTAAAAAAATTATAATTAACAAAAGAAGTTGCTTTGTGACTTATGAACTCTGTCTCTGTCTGTCTGCCTGTCTGTCTGTCTGCTTCTGTCTCTGTCTGTCTCTGCCCCCTCCCTCTCTCTCTGGCAGTGGGGATTACACCCAAGGCCACATGCACACTAAGCAAGCATGCTATCACTGGGCAGCATCACCACCCACTTTCTATTTTATTTTGAGGTAGGGACTCCCTAAATGTCACAGGCTGGCCTCCCACTCACCACCTTTGTGACCCAGTTTCCTTAGCAGCTGGGATGACAGGTGTGAACCACCAACGACTCCACACTTGTTACCATTAGCCAAAAGTAAGTTTCCTACAATGCTCTTTTGGGCTTCAGTCTTGTCATTTCTCTTTTGGCAAAGGGAAAAGGACATATTTTTGGCTTAAAACTGTGTAACCCAGACCCAGTGTAGTGGCGCACGCCTGTAATCCCAGCACTGAGGAGACTGAAAACAAGAGGATCACTATGAATCTGGGCTGCCTATTGAGATCCTGTAGCAAATACATTTTTAAAAAATGTGTAACCCAATGCCAGGCATTGTGGGTACATATAATCCTAGCTACTAGGGGGTCTGTGACAGGAGGGTCTGGAGCCTGGGCTATTCAGTGCAAACTTTTTTTTATGTATTTGGTACAGTGTACTCACTATGCAGCTCAGATTCATAGTGATTTTCCTCCTGTTTCCAGCCTCCCAAATGCTGGTATTACAGATGTGTGCCACAATGCCCAGACTCATTTGCCAGCTCAGCATGACATGAGGGCAGGGGCTGGTGGATGCAGGACCGGGCATTGAACCCTGGTCCCTGTGCTTGCCAAAGTGGGCACTTAGTCTGCTGAACTTTCTCACTGGCCCACAAACTTGTTTTAAACAGTTATACATTTATATATTTGGTCATTGGGAAACCAACATTTAGCCCTGGGAGGCCGAGGCAGGAGGATCGCTGCAAATTTGAGGAAGCAAGATGCTTCCATTTTACCATCACGAATCAACATTTGGTTAGATGGGTGGGGATTTCTTTCTTCTTTCCTTTCTTAATTTAATTTTTGAGACAGGGTCTCACTCTGTTGTTCAGGCTGTCCTTGAACTCATAGCAATCCTCCCTCAGCCTCCTGTGTGCACTGTTCTTCTTTTTTTTTTTTTGTCTTTTTGAGACAGGGTCTCGGTGTACAGTTCAGGCTGGCCTTGAGCTCAGTTTTGTAGCCCAGGCTGGTCTCAAACTCTCACTGATCCTCCTGCCTCAGCCTCCCGAGTGCTGGGATTACAGGCATGCACCACCACGCCCATCTCTCCTGTGTGCACTGTTCTTCGACAGCTTCAGAACCTCTGCTGAACCTCCATAGAGGATTGTTTTCATGTGGGAAGCCGTCGGTTCTTGGTTCTTGCCCTGTGACAGAGAAGCCTTCTTCTTGGTTCTTCCTCTTCCCCGCTGAAAAATGCCTTCCTTGAAGTGCTGTAGTAGAGGGAGGCATTTCAGAAGGAACACGACACCCTCCAGACAAAGATAACACAGTTGGGACAATGCAGTGACTTCCTCTCCTCCATCTGGACAGTCCCAGCCCTCTGACTAATGTTTCTGGTCCTACTTTAGGACCCAGGCAGTGGCCCTGTCAGTGAGGAGAAACAGCCCATCTGGCAGGACCTGCCTCTATGGCCTGCAGCAGAGAGGCCTGAAGGGGAACACCATTGGGAAGGTAAGGGCTGCCAGGAAGGACAGCCATGGACCGAGGCCAGGAAGGTGGGCAGACCTCAAATGTTGATGCCTGAAGGACCCTCTAGGGTGAGGGATAGGTTTGGCCAAGACCAACCCATGATGCAGCCTGAGAACTCCACATTTTAGCTACTAAAGTGTAGGTCGAGGGAGCCTGGTGAGAGCCCTGCTGGAAGGGAAAGCAGGCCCAGCTGGAGGGTCATAAACCAATACTGTTGGGAGTGTCATTACCAGGTTTCAAACGGGAGTGGAAGAAACTTGATTTGTAGCTCAAGAAACTCCCTGTAGCTCAGCACAGGGAGAGTGAGTGTGAGTGAGTGAGTGAGTGAGTGAGTGTTTGTGTGTGTGTGTGTGTGTGTGTGTGTGTGTGTGCGTGTTTGGGATGCTGGTTGGAAGAGGGTCTCTAAGAGGCGAGGGCACAGCACAGCCTGAGAGAAGGGGGGTCACTTCCTGAGACCCAAGCTCAGAGGGCCCGGGCACAGCCCTCTGTGACCAACTCCTCCGTGTCTTCGAAAAGCCAGTGCAGGAGACACAAGAGACCCAGATTTAGACTGGGCAGATGGACCCCTTGGGAGGGGCGACGTGGGGAAGGCAGGGCGACCTTGATACACGTTCACTGAGAAGACGTTTTGAGTGGAAGCTGCAGACAGGGGAACAAATTTTCACCCTGCCTGAAGAAAGGGATCCCCACAGGCAGACAAAACAGGGAGAATCAAGAAAGGGGAGATGAATGTCCCTTGTGCCAAGCCCCCCCCACCCCCCTTAAACAAAGCAACTGCATTCAGTGGTCCCTCAGGAAGGCCAGTCATTTCCTGAGGAGATATCAGCCCAGCCCAGGCCTCATTGTTCTGGGTTTTCCAGCCATGGCCGCCATTACCTGACCAATACCACAGCAGGTCTCTCGGCACGCCCGCCCGAAGCAGCTCCCAAGTTGTTTCTGGTTTTGGCTGAGCGGATTTCTTATTGGTGGCTACTGGAAAGTGTTTTCTGTCCCCAAGGCATGGCCCAAAGGCAGGACTGACTGTACCAGGCTTCCTCGGCTTTCAGGATGTGGTCAGTGTGGAACCAGAGGAGCACCATGTGGCTGGGAGCCCTGCTGACTCTGCTGCTCTGTGAGTTGTCACTGTCCCCACGACCTCCCACCGGCCTGAGCCCTTCTGAAACTAATTGATTTTTTTTTTTTTTTTTGTCTCTTCCAGGTCCAAGCCTCCAGAGTCAGGAAAACTGTAAGTCATGATGTTTCTACCTACTTTCCTCTTTGTCTTCTGTGGCAAATGGCTTGAGGTTGTTTACCAAAATGGAGGAAAATAAGAGTAAGAAACTGGAGTCTATCCTATCCCAGAGTTGTCTTGAAGAGCTTAGAACAGCACTCGTTCTAAGCCATGTTCCATGGGGTACATTCTGTAAGCGGCACTTCCAAGGGTTTAGAAATGCCTTTTATTTCTATTTTTGTAGGACTGGTGTTCAAACACCACCTTGTACTTGCCAGGCAGGCACCTGCGCCACAGAACTGTCTCCCCGGCCCCTAGAAATGCCTTTTAAAATCTGTTTTTTTTTCCTATGCCATGGTAGACTGGTGTTTGATGGAATCAGGAAAGTGAGAAAGAAGCTAGCGATTTCATGATTTTTCTTTGTGGTTGTCCTATCATTGTTTGTTTTTTATATTCTGCCTCATCCCCAATTGAGAATTTTAATTTCGGAGGAGTAGGAAGGGTTGAACTCAGGGCTTTTGCTATGAGCTACGTCTCTAATCACTTTTTAGTCGTTTGAGACAAGATCTTGCCGTACTGCTAAATTGCTGGGGCTGTACTCAGATTGTGATTTTTCTGCCTTAGCCTCATAGAGTACCAGGACTGTAAGCACTACAGTCCGAGACTATGCCCAGCTTTCTGGTGTTTGTTTTAGAGTTTTGTTGTTGTTTTGTTTTGTTTTGTTTTTGAGTCTGGGTCTCACCATGTAGTTCAGGCCAGCCTTGAATTCATCATGGAGTTCAGGCTGGTCTCAAACTGAATGATCCTCTTGCCTAAGCTTCCCAGGGTGGGGATTAGAGGTGGGCACCACCAAGCCCTACTCCTATTTTTGTCTCTCAATCTGTCTTCTATTTTCTTATTTCCTCCCATTTGTTTGCATTGACAAATCAGTTTGTGCCGGGCATGGTGGCGCACGCCTGTAATCCCAGCACTCGGGAGGCTGAGGCAGGAGGATCGGTGCAAGTTCGAGACCAGCCTGGGCTACAAAAGTGAGCTCAAGGCCAGCCTCAACTGCACAGCGAAACCCTGTCTCAAAAAGACAAAAAAAAAAAAAAAAAAAAAAAAAAAAAAAAAAAAAAAAAAAAAAAAAAAAAAAAAAAAAAAAAAAAAAAAAAAAAAAAAAAAAAGACAAAAAAAAAAAATCAGTTTGTGGGACACCCACTCGGGACTCCCCTCCTGTTCCTCTCTCAGACAGGAGCTTTCTTTCCCTCAACAAATATGTTCTGCTCATTACCTCTGGAAAAAAGTAAACAAACAAAAAACAAATCAGTTTGTCAGTTTCATGAAAACAGAGCAGCATAAAAATTGGTATTACAAGGGCCAGCCAGATAGCTCACTGGATTAAAGCTCCTGCTTAGGCAGGCACAGGGGCTGCAGTGCGATCCCCAGCATGCTATACTAGTTCCACCCCCAGAGTCACTGAGACAGGGATTGAGACTGGACTTGGTGGTGCATGCCAATAATTCCAGTATTTGGGAGGCTAAAAACAGGAGAATTGCTACAAGTTCAGTCTGTGTAGTGAGACCCTGTAGACCTTGTACTAAATGAAAAAAACAATTGGTATTACAATTCTTTTTTTTTTCTTTTCTTGAAAATGATTTTTAAAAATACCACATTCTCATTTTCCATCTCCCAGTGAGGCTCCATTTGAATCTGTAATATCCTGGGCTTCCTCATGGGAAGGGGCTACGCCCTTGTTGGAAGCCTGGTTTGTCCTCTGCTGTGGAGCTCGCTGAATATGAACTTTCATCTTGAGAGAAGAGAGCTTTGCTCTGCTGTCTCTGAGATTGCACAAAATGGGGGCTGCACTGGGTACAGGGTTGCAAATGGAAGGGGAGGCCAGACACCACAACCCCTGCTAGGAGCTCCTTCAGTTGGCCTAGAGCAGGAGGGTCAGCTGGGTTGGAGGCAGCTCTTGGGAGACGCAGGAGGGTGACCCTGGGTTGAGTTGTGGCTGGAGCTGTGGCCTCAGGCAGTGCAGGGCCGGGGTGGCAGCCAGTGTGGTTCCTAGTCCACAGGAGGTCCCTGCTCCCACCTCCAGCTGCCTCCTTGGGTGTGGGACCCCCCTGTGTACCTGCCGCCACAAGCCTCCGCTGTGACTGAGCTGGGCATGCAGAAGCCATTTAGCAGAACGCCAGTACCAGGACTTCCATAATCTAAATTTGACCAACCGTGAGAGAGGCCAGAGGCCTAGCACACGTCATTAAGACCATGCTGACCATGCCTCTTGGAGCATGTAAAATATGATAGCCTGACGTGGTGGCAAATGCCTACAGTACAGGCACTCAGGAGACTGAGGCAGGAGGCTCTTTGCAAGTCTGAGACCAGCCTGGGCTGCTGAGTGAGCTTACGGCCGGCCTAAACTGCCTGGCGAGATCCTGTCGGGGGGTGGGGGGAGGAAGACCACCCAAAAGCAAAGAAAAGATAACAGAGTCAAGGGCATGGCTGGGCATGAGGTTGCCACTGCGCAGAAGCAGTGTCTCCGGCTGCAGAGGTGAGTAGGCGTTGATGCCGCTGCTTCACCGTCCTCACCACTTGTGCGGTTGTGGCTCCTGTCCCACTCCCTCGCTAAGGCCCACTCTGGACGAACAGACCCCAGCACTTGTCCAAACAATGCCCAAGGACCTGCTTTGCAACACTGTGGGGCTAGGGCTTCTATTCCCTAGTCCCTGTGTCCCTCTCCCCACCACAGGTGCTAAGTCTGCTGTGGGGTCCTAGCGGGCATTCTGATGGCGCTCTCGCGCCCTGCGCCGTTTTATACCAGGGCGCCCAGATCCAGAAGCCACAAGTCCCTCGCGGGGTCAGCACTAAGCTAGCAGAATGGTGCTGGCATGGGCGCGGTGCTGATATCCCCCCCCCCCCCTGCCTGCCGGCGTGCGCAGGTGTGCCTGCAGGCCTGCTTGCCTGCTCCATAGCTCGTTCGCCCCGCTTGCCTTGTCTCCTGCCCTGAGGCCGGGGCCCACTCCCCTCCCATCGGAAGCCTTCCTTCCGGGCTCTCAGCCTCCACCCAAACACCACCTCTGACTCCCTACAATTCAGAGATGACTTAAGCTCCATCTTCACCTAGAAAACAGTCTGGGGGGAACGCCCTCCCTTCCTGTCCAGCTCTGGCTGTGGCCTTATCTGCCTCCCCACCCAGCCTCCCCTCCCTCCAGGCGAGCCTCCCCTGCCAACCTGGGGCCCTGCTCCACCTGCGCCTGTCCACCTCTCACCCCGGGACCTCTCTTCTTTACTTAATTGGGTCCCCTCTCTCCTTCCCACTTGGAGGGTCTGCCGTTGTATCTGGCCCTGTCCTCTGTCTAGAAACCAATGGGCAACACGGCTTTTAGGAAGAATCCAGCCCCTTGCGGGCCTTTCTGGGTTCGAAACTCCTCCTCCAAGGGTGCTGGCATCAAGGAGCCCAGCTGTCCTTTCTCACCCCCATGGGTACCTCTACCTCTTACGCCTTAGGCTCAACCTGAGGCCGACAGCTGTGTCTCTTCCTCTTCCTCCAGGACCCTAGCACCCAGCTGCACCCCTAGGACATTATCCTCCCTTATCTTTTTTTGGCTTTATCTTACTTGGTGACACCCATGTCCTCCTGGGGGTAGAAACCTAATCCAGGAATCCTATCTCCCAAGCATTTGATCTCCATAGCTTATCATGTAAGTCTCTAAAACTTATAAAGTTGGGTGTGGTGGTGCATGGCTGAGATCCCAGCAGACCAGAAGCTGAGGCAGGAAGATGGAATGTTCAGGGCCAGCCCCGGCAAGTTAGTGTGTTCAAGCCCAAGACTACGTAATGATGGGCCTGTGAGATGGCTCAGTGGTCTAAAGTGCCTGCTTAGGCAAGCTTAGGCAGCCACAGGGACTGCAGTTTGATCCCAGGCACCACATGCTGTGCCAGTCCCACCCCCAGGGCAGGCTGAGCCAGCCATTATACATATAAAAGCCTAGGTAGTGAGACCCAGTCCCCAAGTCGAACAAACAAACCAAGAGGTAAAATACACATAATGTAAAATGAATTATTAGCTATGCTTCGTACATTCATAATGTTATCCACCATCAGCAGCACCTAGTTCTAGAATATTCTCATTAACCCCCACCCCAAATTATTCCAAGTTCATGGAGAGTCTCTCTACCCCTTGGGTTTCACCTGAAGCATCCCTGGCTGTTGACCAGCTGCAGGGCTTGTGCCACAGGCCCTGCCTCCCTCTCCCGAAGAGGTCAGCACTGGGCCTTACCCCTGGCACGGAAGATGTGGCCTGCCCAGCCCCTCCACCCTCACACTCTGCTTCCTGTCACTGGCTGCATCCCAAGGCCCTGATTTCCCACACCCTAGTGCCTGTTATGCGCTGTCCTGCTAGAGTGTCCATTGCCTGCCTTTGCCCAGAGCTTGGTCCAGTTACACAGATCCTTCAGACTCCTGGCCTCTGGGCAGCCCTTCCTCTCGGGTCGCTGACAGCACTGAACCCCAGCCAGCTGGGTCCCTACCTTTCCACTGCACCCCCGTCTGCCTCAGAAAGTGGGGATGATTTCTCCAGCACCAGCCGCAGGGGTGTGGTGAGAGTCCCACAGACAGGAGCTGGAGCTGAACTTGGGGGTATTGGAGCTCTCCTGTGAGGGGATAAGCCGGTGTATGCTCTGCCCAGTGCTCAAGTTTACCAGGGTCTGTGTGACTCTTGGCACAGTGTGAGCTTCCTGACAATTGTGGGTGGCCCTTCTTTCTCCCCTACTCCTTTTTCTGAGTCATTTCCAGGCTGAGGGCCAGGTGGCTGGCTGAGCCTGATGCCTTCTCTTTCCTGGGAGCACCTTCTGCTGGTGATGGGGGTCCTGAGGCCCAGAGAAGTAGGCTCTGTTATGTCACCATCTTAAAATGGGCCTGGTGCTTCCTGGGTGTCTTATCTGTGGCTTGCAATCCTTCTCCATCCCCTGGCATCTGTCCAGGCTGAAAAGATCTGATGTCACAGCTGAACCTGTCATGCGTGCCTGTGATCCCAGAACATAGGAGGCTGAGGCAGGAAAAGCACTGAGAACTGGAGGCCAGCCTGGACTTCATAGCGAGACCCTGTCTCAGAAAACAAAAAAAGAAAAAAAGATCTGACTTTTTATTCTGAATAATTTTATGAGTGCCTGTTAGCTTTACAAATAATGGTTTCCAATGTGGTAGTTCTTTCTGTTTTCAGTACTAGGGATTGAACACAGGGCTTTCACATTGAGCTACTCCCCACAAAAGTGCTTTGTAAAAAAAAAAAAAAAAATTATACTTCCAGGGCCAGGGAGATAGCTCAGCAGCTTAAGCACCTACCTGGAAAACACAAGGTCCTGAGTACAATCTCTGGTACCAAAAAAAAAAAAAGAAAGAAAGAAAAAGTGATAAAATTTTATTCTTCCAGACTGTCTCGTTAAATTGGTAAATTTCCCAGGCTGGACTGAAACTTGCAATCCTGCCCTTCTTAGCCTTCCTGGGTGCAAAGATTAGGGTGTCTCCATTACCCTGGTGTCTCCATACTATGCGGTCCCTAGGCTGGTTCTGTATTGGCTGACGGTGAACCATGCTGCACACACACAAGCATGCAGGTGGTCCCTCTAGAGGGTCTGCTTTAGTTCCTTCAGGTACCAAAGAGTGGTGTAACCAGGTGGTAGTTCTAACGTGAATTTCTTTTTTTTCTTTTCTTTCTTTTTTTTTTTTTT
>PVJA010039579.1:0-18991 GCA_004027025.1 Myocastor coypus | reverse complement strand
GTACGAGAACATTTGACTGAAATGGTGTCTGTACTGACACGATGAGAACAGTGTTTTAAAGACTATCTCTTAGACTGGCAAGGCTGACTCCAAGGAGCTTCAACTATTAGTATGCTCATTCCCTACAAATCTAAAACCAGTATGAATGATAGTAATAGAGACAGCAAACTCATATGACCATGTGCCAGAACATCTCAAGTACTTTATACGCACAAAGTACTGTTATGAACCTTTCCAAAAGCACTTTAAGGAACATACTATTACCCCCATTTACCAATGAGTGCAGTCACAGCTTCAATCCAAGTGAAGCTACAGATTCAACCCAGGCCACCTGGCTGAACAGTCCACACTCTTAACTACTATGGTGGATTGTACAGTCCCCAGTTTCACTCCCTTTGCCACAAAGGCCGAGAACTACTCTTGGCATTACTTGCATAGCTTACACCTAATGAGAAAGATTTCATCTCAGTGAAAATCTCACCAAGCTCCCCCACCTTCCACATATTCACCCATACATGCTCCCTTCAAGAGTCTCATCTTTTGTTTTCTTGTTTTGTTTTAGTCTTATCTGTAGTACTCAGGAATCAAACCCATGGGTCTTTGACCATGAAGCTATACAATCGTAGTCTTTTTAAAAACAGGATCTCACTAAATTGCCCAGGCCAATCTCAAACTTGCACTCTTCTTCCTCAGCCTCCCAAACAGCTGGGATTACAGCCATGTGCATCACATCCAGCTTTCGTTCATTATTTTTATTTCCAATCTGTGTTCCCATGTTTTTCCTAAGATCCAATTATATTAACCTTTTTGATATAATTTAAAGCAAAGGAAATTTAGAATAAATATAAATGGATTAACAGATTAATCCATTTACATTAAATAGATTTAGGGGCCAGGGAGATAGCTCCATGGCACAACTGCCTGCCTGGCAAGTGCAAGGTTGTGAGTTTGAACCCCAGTCCTGCCAAAAAAAAAAAAAAAAAAAAAAAAAGAGTAATTTAGTTACACTACTAGATTAAGATTAATTACAGGGTAGGGCATGCCAGCCCCACCCACCCACCCACTCACCCACACCCCCCGGGACAATGAGAGGGCAACTGAGACTGGGCATGGTGATGCACCTGTAATTCCAGCTCTTGGGAGGCTGTAAACAGGCAGATCACTAGGAGTCTGATCTAGTAGTGAGAGACCCTGAACACCCTGTTGACCCTTCCCTAAAATACAAAAACAAAAAAGATTAATATATTTATATTACATAGATTAAGAAACTCAACCAATCTGAGAAAACCAGAATACTCAGCAGCAAGAAGTCTACATGACCAATCCAAGAAAGAACAAAGTAAGCATCAAAGTATTCAACTATGAGACCTAACTCCATGCAGCTCAACTGCTAGTGCCCTGCATTCCAGTAGCTGACCAAGCTGGTGGTTTCATTCTCTACAGCGGCAGAGGTCATGATCAGGCCTCTAGCAGCTGGTGAAAAAGGCTAAACCACTCCACCCACATTTGTCAAATATGTATGGTTTGTGGCTAGTTGTCCCCCAAAAGCCTCATGCAATCATGGAGCAGGGACTTCTAGAATTTGAGACTTGACTCACGATCCACTGGATTATGTGTTTTAGTAGTGCCGGGATTACATGTGTGGCCTGAGGCAGATAGGCTGAGGCAGAGAGCCTGGATGTAATATTAGAGAGACAGAGAGATAGACTCTCTGTTGCTCTCTGCTCCCCTGGTTGGTCAGTTGCCTCTGTTGCCATTTTGCTGTAATTGTTCTGCTGCCATGAACTGCTGCTCTCTGCCCTGTGCCAGTCGGCCTTGGAGCCAGCCGAGTATAGACTGAAACCTCCAGTAACTGTGAGCTAAATAAATCTTTCCTTCCTTCATTTTGGGTGTAGGGTATTTGTCCCAGCAATGATCGAAGAGTAACTAAGACATCTGTGCATATAAATTGCCCATGGAAAAAAAGTGTCAGCTAACCCTTCTATATCACAAGACATCAAATTTTCTTTAGTATAGTCACATTTCTCTTTACAATTACTTTTCTTTTGTGGCACCACGGATTAAACTTGGAACCTTGTGCTTACTAGGCAAGCATTTATGTTGCTGAGTTATCTCCCTAGCCCTTCTTTCTGATTTCCTAAGGAAAGGGAAAAGGAAAAATATTTAACTGCCTATGATTGCTTTCACACATATCCTATTCCTTTGTCATTTTTCTGAGACAGGGCCTGCCATATAGTCCAGGCTGGCCTCACAACAATCAAAGCAAACCTTTTTTGTTTTTGTTTTGTTTTGTTTTTTTCTTGTGGAACCAGAGATTGAACTCAGGCCTTTGTGCTTGCTAGGCAAGTGTTTATTCTACTGCACTGTCTCCCCAACCCTAGCAGCAATCCTCTTTCTCAGCCTCCTCAGTGCCAGAATTACAGGTGTGCACCACAACACCCATCTTATGTCCCATCTCTATTCTGCTTTCTTAGTTCTACATTGTCTATTCGAGGGGAAAGGGATACTGAAAACTGGACCTAACATTTCAAATATGCAAAGCATCAGGCATAGTGGTGCACACCTGTAATTCCAGCACCAAGGAAGCTAAAACAGGAGGATCACCGTGAGTCTGAGGTCAACCTGGGCTACATAGTTAAGGGTAGCTTGAACTGCACAGGGAGATCCTGTTTCAAAAAAGAAAAAAGAAAAAAAAAAAAAATGCAAGACAAGTACTCAGCTAATGAGTTACATCCCTACCTCTTAAAGCTTCTCTTTAACCTAGATGTTACCTAGAATTCTTTGACCCCTATTCCTTGAAAAGTCTCATCATTCATGAACACTTCCCCTCACTTTTTTTTTTTTTTTTAATGTATTTAGTACAGGTCTACAGGGTCTCACTACTCAGATCAGATTCCTAGTGGTCCTCCTGTTTTTAGCCTCCCAAATCCTGGGATTACAAGTGCATCACCACACACAGTCTCAATCACCATCTCAGCGCACTCCAGGGACAGGGCCAACACAACATACCAAAGATCATACCCTGGTCCCTGAGTCTGTTTATGCAGGTGCTTTAACTTTTCATCCTAACATCTAACAATCCCCACTCTCCCTCTATTAAAAATGCATATATATATTTTTAAATTATACTATATATTTTACAAAACCTATTAACTTGTGAAGGGGGGGCTTTTGTTGTTTTATGGACTAGAGATTGAACACAAGGTGGTTGCACTGAGCTACACCCCCATACACCAACACACCTAGCAAGTATACTATACTACTGTGCCCTGTGATCCCAATCCCAGAATATTGGAAAGCTGAAGCAGGAACAATCCAAGTTCAAGCCCTGCAAGATACCTAAAAATAACCAACATAGTGAAAATAGCCATACTTCCAAAACTGTTACACAGATTTTAATAAAATTTCAATCAAACCCCTAATAGCATATCTTAGAAAATTAGGAAAAGTAATCCTAAAATTCAAATGAAACCAAAAGAAACCTTGAAGAGCAAAGGTAACTCGGGGCAACCAAGACAAGGCAGGAGGTATCACAATCCCTGACTTGGAATTATACCATAAAATGCTACTATGATAAAACAAAAACAAAAATAAAAACAAAAAAACAGCACAGTACTGGAAAAAAAAAAAAAAACTCAGATCAATGGAACAGGTTAGACAACCCCAAGTAAAAGCAACTCCAAATATGCTCAGCCACCTTATCTTTGACAAAGTGCCAACACATTCATTGGAAGAGACGTAGCCTCATTTATTTTTTAAAATGTATTTTGTACAAGGTTTCACCACACAGCTCAGACTCGTAGTGATCCTCCCAGCAGATTGGTGGCTGACTCAGCATGTCTAGGGATGGGACTCACAGAGCATGAAGCACAGAATACAACCCTGACCCCTGTGCTTGCCAATGTTCATGCTTAGTCCACTGAGCTTTCTCACCCACCCTTTTTTTAAAATGGATTTGGTACAGGGCCTCACTATGCAGCCTGGACTGAATTGATCCTCCTATATTCAAGCCTCCCCAGTGCTGGGATTACAGGATTAGAGGTGTGTGCAACCCCATCCAACGTGCCTGGGGACAGAGCTGACCCAGCAGGGGACCCCTGTCCCTGAACTTGTTCAAGTAGGTGCTTAGTCCACAGAGCCATCTCACCAACCCTGAGATAGTCTCTTTAATAAATGGCTCCAGAAAAACTAGCCCTGCGCATTCTGAAGATTAAAATTGGACTCATATCTTTTACCATGACTAAATTTGAAATTGAAGATCCAAATATTAAAATGGAAACATTAAATCTGCTGGAAGAAAGAATAGGTAAAACTTTTAAAGACTCTGGTGTAAGCAAAGACTTTATGAACAAAACGCAGACTGCATAGGAATTATCACAAAGAATCAATAACTGGAATCTCATTAAAAAGCTTTTGCACAAGAGAAATCACCAACAAAGTGAAGAGACAACTCATGATATGGGAAAAAAATGTTTACCACCTGTTCCTCAAAGAATGACTATGAAGAACAAATAAAAAAACTCAAAAAAAAAAAAAAAAAAAAAAAGGCTGGGAAGATAGCTCAGTAAAATAAGCACTTGCCCTGCAAGCACAAGTGCAAAGTCCTGAGTTCAATCCCCAGTACTGAATAAAAAAGCAAAAGAAAGAAAAAGAAAAAAGGTGTACAGCATCTTGCCTGCTTGCCAGGCAGGTGCTTATGCTGCTGAGCTATAATCCTGGCCCTAAAACCACTCTTAATAGATGATCATGACATGGAGATAAACCATAATACGACTTAGTTTTTAAAAATATCTTTAAGTCAAATAAATAAATAAAATATCTCTAAGTCATATTTAAAAATATTTGCGAAGATAGTATATATTTGGGTAAATAAGAAAAATAATTAAATATAGCTATAGCTATAGCTATAGATATAGATATAGATATAGATATAATGTAAAATGACTCAGCCTGCCCTGGGGATAGCGGTGGCACAACATGTGATGCCAGGGATCGAATCACAGTTGCCTAAGCTTGCCTAAGCAGGCACTCAAGGCCACTGAACCATTTCACCAGCCCAAATTTTTTATAGTGATATAAGTGACCCTCTTGGCCGTGTATGGTGGCCATGCCTGTAATCCCTGCACTTGGGAGGCTAAGGCAGGAGGATCAGTATAATTCAAGACCAGCCTGGGCTACAAAAGTGATCTCAAAGCCAGCCTGAACTATAGGACCCTGTCTCAAAAAGACAAAAATAAATAAATAGCCCTCTTACCGAAAAGCAAATTATTTTTCTCATTTAAAAGATCAAAATTCAATCACTGATGGAATTCTAGTTATTTGATGATATAAAGCAACCTTTACCATTTTCAAGGCATGAAGATATTTTCACATTTATTAATTAGATAACTCTTAATAAACAATATTAATATATGAGAAAAGTCTTTACAGCATCGGTGGACTTCTATTTGATTGCTAAAATAATGAGCCTGGCTACCACTTGGAGATATTTATGTCCTGAATGTATGATTATGCCAGTTTATTGTAAAGGTGTGACAATTCTAAATTATGGTGAAGAGAATGAGAGACAGCTCAGCAGTCTAGAGCACCTGCTTAAGCAAGCTTAGGCAACCGCAAGAACCATGGTTCAATCCCCAGCACCATATGCTGTGCCAGCGCCACCCCTAGGGAAGGCTGAGCCAGCCATAAAATAAATGCAGTTAAAAAAATTTTTTTTTTTTTTAATTATGATGAAACTACAAATAAAAAGGAATGGCAGGGGCCCAGCAGGATGGCTCAGCGGTCTAAAGCACCTGCTTGGGAAAGCTTGGGCGGCTTCAGCGACCGCGGTTCGATCCCCGGCACCACATGCTGCGCCAGCTCTGCCCTGGGGGTGGGCTGAGCCAGCCATAGAAATGAGTGAATAAACAAAGGTTCTGAAACAAGAAAAAAATAAATAAAAATAAAAATAAAAAATTCTTTAAAAAATAAATAAAAAGGAATCGCAAATGATTTAATTAAAAAAATGGGGATCTGAAATGAACACATACTTCTCAGACGAAATACAAACAGCACATAAATATATGAAAAATATTCAATATTACTTGTCATTTGTGAGATCCAAATTAAAACAACACTGAGATTCCATCTAGAACCTGAAAAGAATGGCTGTTATCAAGAAAGTAAACAATAACAAATGCTAGAGGGGATGTGGAGAAAAAGGAACTCTTCTCCACTTTTGGTGGGAGGCTAGACTGATAAACTCACTGTGGAAATCAGTGTGGCAATTCCTCATAAACTAGGATTAGAGGTCCCATTTGACCCAACTATTCCCCCTTTGGATTTCTTCTCAGAAGAATTAAAAATACCGTACTACAGTGATGTACGTGCACCTATATTTATAGCACTACAATTTGTAGCAGCTAGAACTTGGAAACAACCCAAGTGCATATCAACTGAGGATAAAAAAGATGTGGTTTTATACAATGGAATACTGCTCAGCATATCAACTGAGGATAAAAAAAAGATGTGGTCTTATACAATGGAATACTGCTCAGCCATAAAGAGTAAACTGAGGCTGGGAAGATAGCTCACAGGTCTAAGCACCTGCCTGGCAAGCAGAAGGACCCAAGTTTGATCCCTGGTACTGCATGCTGTGCCAGCCCCAGAACCCCAGGCCCACAGTACACTGAAACCAAGTATGGTGGCACATGCACGTAATCCCATCACTGGGGAGGCTGAGACAGGAGAATCACTACTTTTGAGCTGTGTAGTGAGAGCCTGTACCAAATGAAATAAAATTAATTTTAAAAAAGATTAAACTGGAGACTTTTGTAAGAAAATGGATGCAACTCAAGAACATACTCATAAGTGAAATAAACCAGACACATGTATAAACATCATATTGTCTCCCTAGTATGGAAAACTGAAAGAATAAGATCCAAAATGTGCAATACCTATTGTAAAATTGGAAGAAACTTCAAAAGGAAAAAGAAACTATGATGTGGGAATGGGAAAAGGTTATAGCAACAAAAGGTAAGATGGTTACAATAGTTATACTACTTATTTCTCTTAAGTTCATTGAAAAGAAAGGTTTAATTTTTTAAAAAGACAAAAATAAAAACAAGAGGGTCAAAAACAAAAATTTACAGTTTCTGGAAAACAAGTGGTAATATGCAATCATCTGTCCAATCTTACATAACCATACCTATTAATCTGAGCAACAGATTTGATGATAAAAGTAGGTAATACATCAACCATTGTTAATCAGCTATTCTTGTGTTGAAAATATGTAACATATATATTGTTGTATGTTATCCTGTTTCTGTCATTGTTTCTGATTTCTGTTCTTGCTTTTTGTCTTTTCAAAATGAATAATAAAATTTAATTTAAAAAAAGGTCTCTGCTGACAGTTTGGACAATTAAATGCTAATATCTTGTACTTTGAATAGCTAATTTAAAGATAATACACAATGTATTAACTATTGTTATCCTCTTATTATCTTGTTTTGAAATGTTTTTTTTAAAAATAAAAAGTGACTAAATTGTTTTTTTTTTTTTTTTAAACTATTTAGTACAGGGTCTACCGGGTCTCACTGCACCAATCAGACTCAGTGATTCTCCTGTTTTCAGCCTCCCAAGAGCTGGGATTACAGGCAAGCCCCACAACATCCAGTCTCAGCACACCTCAAGAACGTGGCCAGGACAGCACCCAGGGATTCAAACCCTAGTCCTTGCACTAGGCAGATGCTTTAGTCCACTGAGCTATCTAGCTGGCCCTAAATTCTTATTAAATTAAATTAAAAGTAAAAAAATTGAGGCTGCAGTCCAGTGCTAGCATAGCTCTGGGCTCAATCCCAAAACCACAAAAACAAATAGAAGTCAAATAATACCAATATAATATCTTCATTAAAGGATTACTATTCCCCAGATAAGGCTTAATGATAGGTCTACTAAAAAATGAGACTCGGGGCCCAGTGGGATGGCTCAGTGGTCTAAAGCACCTGCTTGGGTGGCTTCAGGAACCGTGGTTCGATCCCTGGAACCACATGCTGCACCAGCCCTGCCCTTGGGGCAGGCTGAGCCAGCCATAAAAATGAGTGAATAAACAAATAAAGGTTCTGAAACAAGAAAAATAAATAATAAAAAAAAAAAATAATGAGACTAGAAAGGCCTGTGAGATAGCTTGGCAGTCTAAGCATCTGCCTGGCAAGCACAAGGACCTGGGTTTGATACCCCGTACCACATACCATGCTGGGTCCAGGTGTACATGCCAGTCACCAAAACCAGGTGGTGATGTGGTGACACACACCCCTAAGGCTGGGGAGGCTGAGACAAGTAGGCCACTAGGAGTCCAATCTGTGTAGTGAGACCCTGTGCCAAGTATAGACTTTTTTAATTTAAAAAATGAGACTAAAATCAGATCAAAATAGAATTCTGTAAATTATCCACTTGCCTGAACATGATTTCCTCATAAATTTGGTAATAATTTTTAAAAAACACAAAAATACACAATCTAGATTGTTTTCTTCTCCATCCTACTTGTATTAGATTCTGTCTTCCTATGTGTCATCTTTTAGACTTCTCCAAAATCTGTATGCCATCATATAATGGGACATCTACAAATGGGGGAAGAAGGATTTTGGAGGAGGCAGTTGTTTACTTGCTGTTGTTTTGAGGTTATTTTGTTTTTGTTTGTGTTTTTTGAAGCAGGCCTTGGAACTACCTGTGTAACCTCAGCTGCTCCTGAAATTACAGTAATTCTCTGCCTCAGTCAGTCTTTTCAGTACTAGATTACAGGTGTGTACCACCCCACCCAAGTACAAATCTATTATTTGCTTTCAATCTCCATGTCTGAAATCCTCAGGGCTTTTCACAGATCCTAGCAATAAAGAACTGCTCAACAACTATGCTATTATTCACTGCCATATTCTAATTCTAAGGTTGCACAGTGGGCCTGACAAACCAAAAAAATAGTAAAAAGGTTAAGAGGAACAGAAAAACTGCTCCTCCATAAAAACCTCAACTCAGGTCTGTCAGAAAAAAAATTAAAGGCGGTATTCTATTCATGTCAAAATGTTAGTAAGAGCCAGTTGTGGTGGTACATAGTGGTAATCTCAGCACTCTGGGCAACGCAGGTGTATCACAAGTTGAAGCCCAGCAAAGCCAATTTAGCAACTTGAGGAAAACCACTGTCCCTCAAGATAAAAAATAAGGGCCAGGGAGATAGCCCAGCAGCTTAAATGCCTGCTTGGCTAGTGCAAGGTTCTGAGTTTAATCCCTCGTAACACACACAAACAAAAAAAAATATAAAAACTAAGAAAGAGTTGAGGATGTAGCTTAGGGTAAGGACCCTGGGCTCAATCCTCAGTACAAATAAAAAATCTATGGAAAGGGGCCAGGGGTGGTGGTGCACGCCTATAATCCCAGCATGTGGGTGGCTGAGCCAGCAGGATTTGTGTGAGTTTGAGACCAGCTTGGGCTACAAAAGTGAGTTCAAGGCCAGCCTGAACTGCATTGCAAGACCCTGTCTCAAACACACACACACACACACACACACACACACACAAACCTATGGAAAAATGGATAACATTTCTGATTGCAGAATACAACCACCAGAGCCCCAGTGGCACAATGAGTTACCATATGGTACTTATTAGAATACAATCATCTAAGGAACTTCCAAGAAAAAATGAATAGCGGATCATATTAAATTCTGAGTTGTTGCTTTTGTTGTCTTCCTCCCACCATGAACTGTTGTCCCTCTGCCATGCCACCCTGCCTTGGAGAAAGCTGATTACAGACTGGAACCTTCACAAACTGAACTAAATTTTTTCTCCGTTAATAAATAAAATAAATTCTGAGTTGCTCAAAACAGCACTTAAGTATTTTTTTAAAAAATATTAGCTGAGAATGCTGAGAACTGAGCTCCACAGAGACAGTGCCAGAGCAAGTGACAGGCAGATGGGCACTGGGCAACTTTGTGCTTCTCTGAGGAAAATGGGCAAAGGAGATCCTAAGAAGCCAAGAGGCAAAATGTCATCCTATGCATTCTTTGTGCAAACTTGCCAAGAGGAGCACAAGAAGAAGCACCCAGATGCTTTCATTAACTTCTTAGAGTTTTCTAAGAAGTGCTCAGAGAGGTGGAAGACCATGTCTGCTAAAGAAAAAGGAAACTTTGAAGACATGGCAAAAGCAGAAATAGCTGTTTATGAAAGAGAAATGAAAACTTATATTGCTCCTAAAGAAAAAACAAAAAAGAAGTTCAAGGATCCCAATGTGCCCAAGAGGCCTCTTTCCACCTTCTTGTTCTGTTCTGAGTATCACCCCAAAATCAAAGGAGATATCCTAGCCTCTCCATTGGTGATGCAACCAACAGTGGAGTAATACTGCAGCAAATAGATGTCAAGTAACCTAAAGAGAAAAAGGTTGCTAAGCTGAAGGAAAAGTATAAAAGGGACATCGCTGCCTATTAGGCTAAAGGAAAACCTGATGCAGCAAAAAGGGAGTCAAGACTGAAAAAAGCAAGAAAGAGGAAGATGAAGAGGATGAGGTGCCAGGCGTGGTGGCGCACGCCTGTAATCCCAGCACTCGGGAGGCTGAGGCAGGAGGATCAGTGTGAGTTTGAGACCAGCCTGGGCTACAAAACTGAGCTCAAAGCCAGCCTCAACTACATAGTGAGACGCTGTCTCAAAAAGACAGAGAGAAAAAAAAAAAAAAAAAAAAAAGAGGATGAGGATGAATGTTGGTTCTAGTGCATTTTTTTTCTAAAAAGCATTTAATCCCCCCTGTACACAACTCACTCCTTTTGAAGAAAAAAAATTGAAATGAAAAGTTGTGTAAGATTTGTTTTTAAACTGTTCAGTGTCTTTTTGGTTAACACACTACCAAATGTGTCTTTACATAACCCTACCCTAGCAGTTTTGTTTTGTTTTTTCTTTTTAATGGCTGGCTCAGCCTGCCCTGGGGGTGGGGCTGACACATGGTGCCAGGGATTGAACCACAGTCCCAGGGGTTGCTTAAGCTTGCCTAAGCAGGCACTTTAGACCACTGAGCCATTTCATGGGCACCTTAGTGGTATTTTCAATAGCCATGAACCTTGCTTGGTACAGTATGGTGGTTGTAAACTGGCATGGAAATTTAAAGCAGGTTGTTGGTGCACAAATTAATTATATATGTATGGGGATGCTAGATAGTTTTTCATCCTCAATTGTCTCTGATGAAGCTTATAGGAAGTAACTGTTGCTCTGTTAACTGACTACCACTCTTTAATTTAAAAAAAAAAAAAGGGCTGGCCAGATAACTCAGTGGATTAAAGTACCTGTTTAGAGCAGAGCACAGTGGCTGAGGTTCAATCCCCAGCATGCCATGCCACCCCACCACCAAGACACACTGAGACTGGGCATGGTGGCCTGTGCCTGTAATCCCAGTGCTTAGGAGGCTGAAAACAGGAGATCACTACAAGTCTGATCTGTGTACTGAGACCCTATATACCCTGTACTAAATACATTAAAAAAATAAAAATATTAAAGAAAAAAATTAAAATTTGCAAAAAAAGTTGTAGCTGTTTTGTTGACATTCTGAATGCTTCTCAGTAAATATAATTTTTATTAAAAAAAATAGCCAAGTATGATATGATAACACACATCTGTAATCCTAGCACTCAGCCAGGAAGATCACTAGCCTGAACTACAAAGCAGGAACACCGAATAACTATATACCCAAACAATTCTACTCATAGGTACATACCCAAAAGACCTGAAAAACATATGCTCACCCAGAAAATTGTACATGAATAAGTCATAATAGTCCAACAGTAAAATCCTACATTCTCATCAATATATTAATGAACAAAATGAAGTATACACAATGAAGTAGCAATTTAAATACTAATAGTTCTGATACACACTATCACATGTGTAAATATCATGCTAAACAAACCAGTCATGAAAGACTACATTACATAGAACGTATGAATACATTTCTATGCAATGTTCAGAAGAGACAAATTCAGACACAAAGTATAACAGTGGTTGCCAGGTATTAGAAGCAGAACTCAATGTGTAGTCACTATAATGTGTTCATGGCCCCTTTCTAAAGTGATGAAAATGATCTAGAATTAGAGATGAAGTTTATAAGCTTGTCAACATAATTTACTGTTGACTTGCTAATTTAAATGATGAATTCCGGGTATGAGAATTATACCTCAATTTAAATAAAACTGAGGAAAAAAAAAACTCCAGGTTTCTAATAGTAGTGAGAATGTCAAATCATTCTTTTTTTTTTTTTTTTTTTTTTTTTTTTTTTTTTTTTTTGTCTTTTTGAGATAGGGTCTCGCTATGCAGTTCAGGCTAGCCTTGAGCTCACTTTTGTAGCCCAGGCTGGTCTCAAACTCGCACCGATCCTCCTGCCTCAGCCTCCGGAGTGCTGGGATTACAGGCGTGAGCCACCACGCCCGGCTTCCTTGCACCTTTAACAGTGATTCTCAAATGGTGGTGTCTGAACTAATAGCATCAGGAGCATTTTCGAATGTGACATAACTGCGAATTCTCAGGGTCTATCCTAGATTCACTAAATCAGAAATGCTGTTTATCACAGACTTGATACATACCCACATTTTAGAATCACTGTCTTTAAAGAAAATTGGGAGACCTGGGATGTACCTCAGTAGTTATATACTTGCCCAGCACATGTGTCCTTGGATTCTATCCATAGTACCAAAAAATCAGGCATCATAGTAATCCTTGCATATGAGCCCAGAACTCTAGGAGGCTAAGGCAGGAAAACAGCCAACTCTGAATCTAGCCTGGACAATCTGAAAATACCAAGACCCTGTCTCAAAATAAAAAGGAGACAGCACCACCACGAGATCCTGAGTTCAATTCCCAGTATAAAATAAATGGAATAAACAAATAAATAAAATAAATCCCAGCACTTGGGAGGCTGAAAACAGCAGAATCACCGAGTCCAATCTACACATAGTGAGATCCTGTTCACTCTGTAGACACTGTCTTAAATTCATTAAATAAATAAAATAGAATAAAAAAGGGAAGGGGAAGTAGGGATTATAGCTCACTGAGGTGCTGGGTTCAAATCACTGTAGTATAAAAACAAATTTCAAGGGTCCACCAGACAACTCTGCCAATCTAAAGCACCTGCTTAGGCAGACACAGGGACTAGGGTGGGAGGGGACTGAGATGGTGACTGAGGCTGGGTGTGGTGGTGCACACCTATAATCCCAGTGCTTAAGAGGGTAAAAAACAGAAGAATCACTATGAGTCCATCTAAGCAGTGAGACCCTGTACTAAATACATTTTTAAAAAATCAAGCCAAGGAGATAGCTCAGCAGCATATATGTCTGCCTAGCAGCCTAGCAAGAACAAGTCCTGAGTTCAATCCCCAGTGCAAAACAATAAACAAAAAGAAGTCAAAAGAGAAATCTGCAAAAAGCATTTCATCTTCATTATTTTGCCCATATAATTGTTACATGACCATTGCACAAGAGTCCAAAAAAATACACAAAATTTGAAGAAAGCAAACATCCTATAGTTCCAAAGTCCCAAAGTGACTGACTATTAATAATGAGACCTTGGTAGTCAGGAATGGTGGTGTACACCTATAATCCCAGTGCTTGAAAGGCTGAATCATATCGCTATGAGTTCAAGGCAAGTCAGAACTGCACAGTGAAAACCTATGAGACAGACAGACAGACAGACAGAGACAGACACAGAGAGACAGAGAGACAGAAACTGGGGAATATTGGAGTAGGTAGGGTCTCCACAGAGTAGATGATGGAGATGGCTGCAGAAGGAGATCTGGGTGGGCGACCCCTACTTCACTAGCAGAGCCTGACAGGGCTGGGAGCAGCCTGCCTTCTACTCCTACCAGCTTCAAATAGCCAGTCCTTCCTCAGGGAGCCTATTTCTGCCCCTCAACCATGCCCAACATGGTAGCACCACAGAAGCCAGATACAAATTATTTGAAAGTAACTAAAACTGAAACCAGACTTTATTCAAATGTGTATTTCATCCACACTACCACTAGATAATGGAGTAGTGGAAGATGACAAATTTGATGAGTTGATTGTATGTTCAGAAGCTCTTCTGGCATAGTTTCTCTTTTGATACACCAGATAATGCTCATCCCATGTAAGAGTTTATACCTTTAATCATTTTATGCCAACTCATGACTTCTCAGGAAATGCAGGTAGTAGCCGGGCTTGGTGGCACACACCTGTAATCCCAGCACTTGGGAGGCTGAGGCAGGAGGAGTAGTGAGAGTTCCAGACCAGTCTGGGCTACAAAAGTGAGGTCAAGGCCAGCCTGAACTGCATAGTGAGAACCTGCCGAAAGAAAGAAAGAAAATGTAGGTAGCCTTACAAGATTTAAGTTCATGAAAAATGGTAATGGGCCTGCAATCCCAGCACTTGGGAGGCTGAGTCAGGAGGATCAGTGTGAGTTCCAGACCAGCCTGGCTACAAAAGTGAGCTCAAGGCCAGCCTGAACTGCATAGTGACACCGTCTTAAAAAAAAAAAAAAAAGGTAATGGTAAGGACATCACTTCTAAATTTCTAGTCCTGGGAAAGGATATTCTGATGTTTTACTTTCTACCACAAGCAAAATATAATTTCATCTAAAACGTTAGACATTTCCACTGATGGCATGGGAAGCTCAAGAGATTTAAGTAAATTATTGGAGCAGAGACAGAATGTTCTAACATCTGAAAGTTTTTCTCTGGAAAGTCTTAGAATTGATATGGAGTTCATCAAAACAAGTAGCTAGAAAGCCAAAATGGTGAAAAGCCTCTTTGTCCTGAGGTTGGCTGGGTTGGAAATTATAAACCCTCAAGGAACAGGTGACAGGAACAATATAGCTGATTAAAAGAGACAGAAGACTCTTAACACAAAATACTGAGTATAATTTAGAGGCTGTGCCTAGTCCTGAAGAATTTGCAAATTTTAACATTTTCCAAAATGGCAAGGATATAAGTGATGGGAAAGGCCCACCTTAGTGGCACATGCCTGCAATCCCAGCACTCAGGAGGCTGAGGCAGGAGGACTGATTAGAGCCTGCATTACAAAATGAAATCAAGGCCATTCTGAACTACATAAGAGCCTGTCTCAAAAAAGATGAGAAAAACAAGAGGAGGAGGAGGAGGAAAAGGAGGAAGAAGAGAAATGGGATATATAGTTTTAAATTACAAATACACTATTTAGAATAACTACAAAATTAACAATGAAGTGAATTCTATAAAAAAAAATTCTCTAGGTAGAAGCTTTGATAAGAGATATTGATGGAGAGGATCAGGTTTGTGTTTCAAAAATAAGCATTGGGCCAGTGAGATATCTCAGCAGTCCAAAGTGCCTGCTTAGGCAAGCTTAGGCAACTGCAGGAACCATGGTTCAATCCCTGGCACCACATGCTGTGCCAGCCCCACACCCAGGGCAGGCTGAGCCAGCCATAACATAAAGTTTAAAAAAATTTAAAAAATAAGCATAGTGGCCAGACATTATGGTGCATGCCTATATTCCCAGCACTAGGGAGGATGAGGCAGGAAGATCCCAACAAGCTCAAGGGAGGCCCTGTCTCGAAAGAAAGAAAGAAAGAAAGAAAGAAAGAAAGAAAGAAAGAAAGAAAGAAAGAAAGAAAGAAAGAAAGAAAAGAAAAGAAAAAAAAAAGAAAAGAAAGAAAATAGTGTTAGTAAAGTTTTGGTGTTTTTTTTTTTTTAAAAAAAGGCCATCCCACAGCACAATCAAAGTCGTAGAGTTTGGGAGATTCACTGATTTTTTAGAAGCCATTAAGAGAAAAAATGCAAAACTAAGGAAGAACTTGATTTACTTTCTACTAGATGTGCTGACGTATGCAGACATTACCAAAACTTCTGATGCAGATGAAACTGATTTCTCCCAAAGAAGAAAGTTTATTATGCACTGATTCCACAGAACATTTCAGATGATCCTGTACATGTAAAAAAATGGTGATAGTAGTAATGACTGTAACTTGCAAGGATATCACTGAGGATAATACTGGTGAAAACTCCACTCCAATTACTGGTACTCAAGAATCAATGGGTGATAACACTTTTGAAAAATCTTTAGAGCACTTTCTACATCTAAGTAAACCAGGTAATGACTTTAGAGAATTTGAATGCAAACACTTTTTTTTTCCCAAAACATTTATTTATTTATTTTAAAATTAACAATGGTTATACTACATATTTTCGCAAACATTTCTTGATAAGAAATATATTTACTGAATGATCTAAAACAGGTTTCCAATAGTTTATCAGAGAAATGTCAGATGGCAGAAACTCAAGTGGAGCTGGTACTTACCCATCTAAGTTAAGATTGTCCCCCACTTAAAACTGAAAATGGGCAAGACAAGTGAGTCTGGGGATTTTGATTCTGTACCAAAAATTCAAGATGACTGTAGTGCTTTTTAAGATTGATGATTTTGTAATTTTGGTTCACCTGGTCCTAGTTGAGTTATAGACTGGAATGCTTTTGAGGATAAACAAAAAAGTTAAATGCCCTTGGGATGCTTTGACTTTTTGACTTTTGTCTTGCTGCACAGGTCAGGCTGGCCCTGAGTTTACTTTGTAGGTAGCCAAAGTTAGTCTTGAACTCACAAATTGTCCTGCCTCAGCCTTCTAAGTGCTGAGATCATAGGCATGTACCACCATGTCTGGCCTTTGGGCTGTTTTGGAGACCAACAGAAAACTAAAACTCACCATGAAAAGAGTCTGTTGTAAAGAGTAAAGGAATGCGTGGGGAGAAAAGAAACATATCATGTACAGCAGCGGTTCTCAACCTGTGGGTCTCGACCCCAAGAGGGGTCGAACGACAAAAACTCATGGGGTCGCCTAAAGCCATCAGAAAATACATATTCTATTTTATTATTTTATTCCAAATCATAACTGTAGCAAAATTACAGTTTTGAAGTAGCCACCAAAATTTTTTGGTTTGGGGTCACCGCAACATGAGGAACTGTATTGCGGGGTCATGGCATTAGAAAGATCGAGAACCAGCCTGGCATGGTGGCACACACCTGTAATCCCAGCACTCGGGAGGCTGAAGCGGGAGGATCGATCGGTGAGAGCTCGAGACCAGCCTGGGCTACAAAACTGAGCTCAAGGCCAGCTTGGGGCCCAGCGGGATGGCTCAGTGGTCTAAAGCACCTGCTTGAGAAAGCTTGGGCAGCTTCAGGGACTGGGGTTCGATCCCCGGCACCACATGCTGTGCCAGCCTTGCCCTCGGGGCGGGCTGGGCCGGCCATAAAAATGAGTGAATAAGCAAACAGAGGTTCTGAAACACGAAAAAAATAAATAAAATTTAAAAAAAGAAAGAAAGATTGAGAACCACTGATGTACAGGTACAAGTTCTCTATGACAAATGTGATCATGTACATCTAAAATATGCCAATAAAGTTTAGATGGAAAGACAGACAGACGGCAGGCAGGCAGGCAGGCAGGCAGAGATTTTTTTTTTAAATTGGTACTGAGAATCAAACTCAGGACCTTGTGCTTGCCAGGCAAGTGCTTATGACACTGAACTATCTCTTCAGCTAAAATCTAAGTTTTACAAAATGCTGAAAAAAACAGGATACATCAGTAAATGCCTATAAACCCCACACTTCAGAAATTAAGATAGGAGGACTACTAGTTGAGAGCAAGCTGAACTATACAACAAGTTCTAAAATAGCGTGCACTGTGGAGAGCCGTGTACTGCCGTACCCTAAAGATGGCGCCGGCTTCCGCCTTCCACCCCCGAGGAGTGAGTGCTCTCCGCCGTAGTTTATTACCACATATGGTCAAGGCTGAAACCCCTGGCTTGCTTCCGCGTATGTGGACCTACCGTTGAGTGCCACGTACCTAACCGGGATTGGATGCTCGGGAGTATTTAGTTAGAAGCCCGCAGGTGCTCGGGGGAGAAGGAAGAAAGACAACCGAGATTGTACGAGGGTCCTGAATAAACCGCTGAAGGAAGAGCTGTGTGTTGCATCCTCCTTGCTGGCGAGGTGGTGCGCGACACTGCACTACTTTAGTAAAACTCTTACCTTGAGGCCGACAAGATGGCTCAGTGGTCTAAAGCACTTGCTTAGGCAACTGCAAGGACCACGGTTCAATCCCTGGCACCACATGCTGTGCCAGCCCGCCCCCCAGGGCAGGCTGCAGCCATAATACAATAAACAAATAAATAAATTTACTTTAAAATAACTCTATCTTATGGGGTGGGGGGAGGCCGGGTATGATGTATGTCTGTAATCTCAGTAGGTTGAGAGGCAGGAGGATCACATGAGTTCAAGGCCAGCCTGAACTACGTAACAAGACCCTGTCTCCAAAAAAACAAGGCGATAATACAGTAAATTGCCAATTCAGTATTTCCATCCCAAATTCTATCCCTAATCTCAGTTAACTGTGGCTCTTTCATAACTTTGTTCAGCTGGCATGAAATCCCATCCCATCCTCTCAGGAAAAAAATCAAATACAATCTCAAGTCTCAGAACAGTACAGGTATGAAAGCAGTCTTAGTATGTGATAAAACTCAGGCATGTCTTCAGAAATTTTTGTTTTCATATACTCATATCCACTTTGATCTCACCTTCCAGCTCTATATCCTTCAAAACAGATTCACTTCTTAGTAGCTGCTCTGTCTCAAGAAAAGGGACTAATTTCTCACTTTTATTTATTCCTCTTCCTAAAATCAAGACAAAATGAAGGAGTCAAAAATAAATAAACAAACAAACAAATAAATAAGAGCCAACCAGATAGTTCAGTGGATTAAAGCACCTGTTTAAGCAGACACAGGGGCTGGGCGTTCAATCCTGGCCTGCTATGCCCCCAGACCACACTGAGACAGTGATTCAGACTGGGTGTGGTGGTGCACACAGCAACCCCAGCACTTGGGAGACTGAAAACAAGAGAATCACTGGAAGTCCAATCCGTGTAGTGAGATTCTGTAGACCCTATATTAGACACACTTTTTTTTTTTTTTTTTTTTTTTTTTTTTAAAAAA
>PVJA010039578.1:0-19065 GCA_004027025.1 Myocastor coypus | reverse complement strand
TGTGATGCATACCTGTGAAAGGCTAAATTTGGTCCTCACGCAGGAGCCACAGTAGGGAACAATGATGTGTCAAGTCATTAACTGGCATTCTGTTTACATTTTGCTTTTAACCCTAATTACTTGTTTCTTTGAACTAAACAAACAGCTTGCATTAGTCATTAGTCCCTAATTTTAAATCTGAATTTCACATTTTGCTGCAATGACCAGTGGCACTGAGTGTTGTAATAACAAATAACTACAGGGGAAGCATAAACAGCATCCCATTACTATGCTAATTAACTGGACCATTAACTCCTATCTTATCTGCACCAATTAGCTCTTTTGTAGGAAAAAGCCCTAGATCTGGATTTGCTTCTTAAACAGGCATTGACTTTCTCCTTTCCATGACGTCAGCTGCATTCCCCAGCACAGGACTATTGTCTTGTAAATGGCCTAGGCCTGGCACTCCAAACTCAGAACTCCAAACTTTATCGTGGTAGATTAGAAAACAGAAAAAGGTAGCTTTTATTCAACTAGTGCCTTTCAGTAAGCAAAGACTTATTGATCGCTTCTTAAATAAATACCACATTCGCTGCTAGGTGTTGGGTTGCTGAAATAAGTATGACTCTCTCTCTCTCTCTCTCTCTGAAACCAGACAGTACAGTACAGGCTTTACAGAAAGAAAGGTCAGTTCCTTGTGAGACATGGTAATACTGAAGATGAGCTTAGAAAGTTCAGACAATATTTGCCAGGTGAACAAGTCAGAAGGTCATTCATTCAATTCACATGTACTGTGTGTGTATAAATAGTCACTCATATGAAATGCGATTGCCAACTAGTGAAACTGATTCTACAGGCCATCATGAAAAACAAATCTCATTGATTTTTAGAAAAATATAAAAATAAAGCACAAAGACCAACTCAGTCTTAAACTAGCTTTATTATTATTATTCTGTGCTGGGGATTGAACAAAGGTCCTTTCACATGCTGGATGAACCCTGTACCACTGACTCAAATTCCCCCTCTTCCCAGGCTTTCAAATAATTTATTTTTATTTTTTTAATTTTTTTTTCTTGTTTCAGAACCTTTATTTGTTTATTCACTCATTTTTATGGCTGGCTCAGCCCACTCTGAGGGCTGAGCTGGCGCAGCATGTGGTGCCGGGGATCGAACTGCGATCCCTGAAGCCACCCAAGCTTTCCCAAGCAGGCGCTTTAGATCACTGAGCCATCCCGCCGGGCCCCTCAAATAATTTATTAATTAGATCAAGTTCTCCTTGTAGTTCTCAAATGGAAGCTGTACCTTGCTGAAAACTATCTTTTTAAAAAACAAACAGTACTTATAAAACCCATGTCCACTTGTGCAAAACAAGCAGGATGAGGTAATGAGTAGAATTATGGAGAGCGCAAAATAATTAGAGTAGAGTACAGTACAGTACGGTTTATTAACAGAAGTGATCACATGACCCTAATTAGTAATTCCTTTAGCAGGATGCACCATTGGTCCATATTAGCTTTGTGCTATTTAGGACAAACGTAATGCATTGGCAGAATGGGCAAGCCCCGTACCTGATGTGATGAGATAATGGTAGCCCTGTTTAATCATTTTCATTACCTGAATCCCTTTTGCTTGTCCTCTATACTACAACTACCGTAATTAAATACTGTCAAACGTGATGAACCAACTGTTGTGTGTCCAGGCATTCTGTCCCTATGTATGTGATTTGGCTTCCAGTAAAACCATGCTTTCACTGTGCAAATTGTAAAGTGGGATCTAATAAATATATTCTAGCTTATACCTACCCCCGTTCCAGAATGTAAGACTGGGTGTTAGGCCCAGTATGACTCTTTGGAGAAGGGTTAGCAGCACCAGGTACTGCAAGCCCTTTGTAACTTTTCTGTCTCCGTCCTGTAAAACTCAGAGCAGGGTCACAGAGTGTCATTCATCTCTGCAGCCAGAGCCTTCAGTAAACTGAAAAGCCAAAGAAATGTTCCTCTAGGGACTTCTGCCCCATTCTGCTTTTATGGTCTTCCTGGGACAGTTGATTGATTCACACCAAGATTTCACCTGGAGCACTAGTCCCTTTAGTGCAGACTCCAACCTACTTCATGACCCAGCATCCTACATATACCTGCTTTTGCTTACAGAGAGGTGATGAAAATGACATCCGATCCATCAATTATTACCCAGAATCGGCTTCTTTTGACCTCCGCTACTACCCTTACTATGGCAAACTGACTCACGTAAGCTGTATCTCCTTCGTTTTTTGATGTCAAAAAGGGCTCAGAGACACAGGAATGACCACCAAGAATTTCTGAGAATTAGGAAGCAGCAGGCAGTAATAGATGGATGAATACTTAATGGCCATACCCAACGCTTCCTCCAAAAATTCCTAAAACAGCAATATGGTCTTTTCCTGTCTTAAAGACTCTTGTATAAAGTCTACTCTAACTCTCCCTCAGTTTTCAGATGGAAGATTTGGGGTTTATAAAATAGAACTGACTTTGCCAAAGCCACAGTAGCAGAACCAGAAGCAGACAAACTCTTCCCATCTGTGCTTAATTATGCTCAAATAATCATGCTTCCCTGTTTCTCGCATTCAAAGCCTTGGGATGGTGAAGACTTCATCTCCACCTTAGGAACTCTGTAGACACTAGTTCTGGTTTGATTCATGGTCTGATACCCACAAAATCCAATCACTCTGAGGCAGAATTGGCTTCTCCTAGAGGAAAAGATCAAAGCATCTGAGTGACTTATGAGAAAAATGTATAATTCCCTCACACTTCCCCTAGGCAGGACCAGTATGTCCGGTTGCACTGACCATTTGCAGTTTGGCATCACGAGATATACTCAGTTCTCTTCAGGGAGGTTACCCCAAAGCACACTGAGGAAGTAAACTCTTCCCTCCCATCACCTCCCCCTACTTAGATTTGTTATTGTTTCATCTACAGGTTAACTACACTTCCCCTTTGGTGGCAATGCACTTCACAGATGTGGTGAAGAACCAAGCAGTGCCTGTGCAGTGCCAACTAAAAGGCAAAGGCATCATAAATGATATCATCAATGATCGTTTTGTGGGTAGTGTAATCTTCACCTTGAATATAGAAACTTAAGAACTTCAGGAGGTCACTCCCACCAGTTCCATTTCTATTTTATCTCATGCTATCCCCGGAAGCACCTGAATTCTTCTTCTTCCATTAAGACACAGTCAAATGGACACATAAGACAGCTGATCATTTTTCCTTGCCTTTGACATGTGTAAGAAGTGATATTATGAGAGCTGTTTAATTTTTTTAATGGTAGTCTCTCCTGATGACAAATAGATTATACTAATTTATCTTCTCATCACTTAAAACTAAAAGTTATTCTTGCTGTTAGAAATCTCACCGTAGGGGTTGGTCATGATGGCACACACCTGTAATCTCAACACCCAGGAGGCTGAGGCAGGAGAATCACTGTGAATTCAAGACCAGCCTGGGTTACACAGTGTGCTGAAGGTCAGCCTGTACTGCATAGTGACACCCTGTCTCAAAAAGACTTCACTGTATGAGGACACATGCCTATAATCCTAACAATCAGGAGGCTGACACAGGAGGATCACCATCAATTTGAAGCCAGCATGAACTATATAGAAAAACCCTGCCTTAAAAATATATATCACACTGTATTATAATTGTAGTATCTCATAAAAATTCACAGTAGCTAAGGTCAGGAGGATGTCTGTGATGCTTATATATTCAGCATGTTTTCTGAAATTTTATTTCACACATAAGATTCCTCCTAACCAACCTAATAATCTAACTTCTTTTCTTCTTGAACCTACGTGGCAAGATCTTTGCTTGAGAATCATCACTCAGACCAACCTAGACTACACCACTGGGCCATTGTACCAATGGCAATCTGTATCCCCGGGTGCCTTTCAGAGGCAACTAAATACTGATTCTGAAATGGGATTAACCTCAACTGGGGTAGAAAACATTGCTAAGTGGATATTGTTCTGGGATAAAGATGAAGACCTTCTGTGTGACTGTTTTGGGAAGGCAAGGCTCATTGTAATTGAGAATACTCTTATGGATTGTTGATGCCTTCCTTGCTCTATGGCATAATCACCCAGAGCCAAACATTCCTGAAGACACGTTTGTCCAAGCTTTGGGGAGGAGAGAAAAACATGGAAGATCTCTACTGGCTAATTCTTCTTGGGTTTTGTGAAACTAGTGTGATATTCTTGGAGACCATCAGGGATAGCTGTGTTGAACCCCAGCTGCAACCCTGGCAATTGAAATCAGGATCTGCCAACTAATCCATGGCAAGATAGAGTGCTCTTGCCAGGCCATCCTGGAGGCAAAGCTCATTAGCCAGTTTTGCATTTATTCTGAAAATGGCATGGGGCTGATGTTTGTCCAGGCTGTGGATCAGCCAAGTCCCTTTATCTTATCTTCACTATACGAGCATTCCATTGCTACTTAACAACTCCACCAGCGGGGAGGACCGGGATAAAGAGAGAAAGCCAGCATGGGGGATTCGATTAGTGTCTCAGGGTCCAAAGCAAGCTTTAATGCCACTTAGAAGCATCCAGCATCTGAATCTGCTCTACAGTGCTTGCCCCAAACCAGGGAACAGACAGTTTGGTACTGAGGATAAGTGAGTACAGAAGTAACTGTGGTATGGCAGAATGACAGGTACAGAACTGCAAGAAGAAATGCTATATGGGACATAAGGAAAAATAACTATCTCCAGTTGGGAGAGTAAGAAAGGGATTTGCCTTTTTTGTTTTGTTTTGTTTTGCTTTTGTTTTTGTGGCGCTGGAGATTGAATCTGAGGGCCTTTACACTGAGTTACATCGCCAGGCCCTTTTTTATTTTTCATATTAATGTAGTGTCTCACTGAGTTGCTACATTGCCTAGCAGGGCTCACGCTTGCAATCTTACTGCCCATGCCTGGTTTCAGAGGAAATTTCAAATGCAAAGCCACAATCATGAAAAGGCCATGATGTGTTTTACTGTCTTTGAGTAGTTAATGTAAGTAAAGTATAAGAAGGTCAGAGGAATGGCAGGAAGTGTCAAAAAACCAGGCTAGAGCAGTGTTCAGATACTGAAATTTATTCAGTAGATGAAAAGGAACCTCTCGTCAAGGAAGAACCACAATCAAACACATTTGCCTCTTAGGAAGACTATTTTATCTATCATAATGTGAAGTGGGTACTGGAGAGGGAGGGACAAGATTGTAGAATGGGAAGAAAAATGAGTAAAACGTGCTCTCAGGCTTTAGAGTTAGGCTAAAATCAGCAAGATGATAATATTGTTGATAAAGGCTGGGTGTAAGAAGTAAACAGGTTTGAGGCCAAGCACGATGGTTCCCAACTATAATCCCACCACTAGGAGGCAGAGGCAGGAGGATCGCTGTGAGTTCAAGACCAACTTGGGCTACAAAGTAAGTTCCAGGTCATCCTAAACTGTGTAGTAAGACCCTGTTGTAGCAAGACAAAATAAGGAAAAATAGCAAACAGAGTTAGAAGGAAGTTGTTAATATTAGTTTGAAACATTTTTGATTTGTGGTTTCTACTGACCAGATATTGATATGATAACATACGCTTAGGTTGAGTTGGAGGAAAGAAAAGCTGAAAACAAAACATTTGGGTTAAGTGAATTCATTTAAAAAATACTAAACTATCTAATCTTGGGAATTAGAACCAGTTTTGTAAACACGCTGCACCAATCTAGTCCCTACAGTAGTGTTTTGCTCTTGGCTTTGTGGCAGAAAGGACTGCTGTCACTCTTTGGAATTTCCTTCTTAGATATCTTCTGTGTTTCAGTGACAGAGTAAAGGAAGCCTGACAGCTATTAACCAATAACAAAAGATAACACAACTGCATGTGTATGAAAAGAATTTCAAACAACAATAAAACTGTCTCCTCCCAAACTATTTCCTGAACAAATTCACCTATCAAAACTAACCTTTAAAAATGAAAAAGACAATAACTTATGATTTAAAAATTATCTCAACCAATCAAACCTTCAAGACTCAGTAGTAAAAGATAATAGTACATTGAATCTGGAAAGGCTGTTAGAGAGTATACAGAGAAAACAACCTGCATTGTATCTGACTCCAGGTCCAGTGCTCTTTCCACTCTGAGCTGCTGCTTGCCAGGATGTATCACTTACTTTTGAATCAACAAATGGTATCCCAAGTAGTTTGAAACATGTCAAATTTTAGTTGAAATAGTTGACATTTCACAGGAGTTAAACTACTGGTGCTATATTTTATATATACATTGTCCTGTTAAATATGTTGACTGTTAAACAAGGAATTATGAATCTTCTGTCATGCAGTATTTCTCATTCAATGATCCCTATCAAGTTCACAAATTCAAAGACATATTGAAGAGCATTAAGGTAGCTTGGGTGGTCCATTAGGAGATGAAAAAATATTTTATTATATAGAACTGGATTAATGAATATGTTCACTTACCGATAGAGTCTAAGAGTTCAATGAACTTCCACTTGATTAATTTAAGTAGTCTTCCACACTGTATCATACCAGGATTTGATTTGTATACCATCTGTTGTAATATACTTGATTTTACTTGATTGTCAATAAGATATACTACTTCCAAATGCCTTCACAGTGTTGTCCATGCCAGATTTTCCCCGTCACTCCTCTGAAATCATTTATCCTAAAGAAATATTTCTTAGCTTCTATTTATAACTAACATTTATGTTGTCTTAGGGAGTTGTTGACAGCAATAAATTGAAATAAAGAAGAAATGTGTGATTTCTTTTTTCTCAGGCATATCACTGATTTTTTCCACAGGAATATTGGGCAGCCACATAGATGGAAAATTTGACAACTGAAAAACTATTAGTTGAAGACTGTTTTTCTCCCACAACTCTTTTGTTTTCTTACTATTTGTATTTTTTCCTTTATGTTTGGAGTTTCACCCCCAAGAAGGTAAAACTGAAAGTTGTTTCATTTTTGAGCATTTTGTTTTCCTTTTATGGTGCCCATCCTGCAGACCCTGAGTTAGAATGGCCTTCGTTTTCTCATCAAGGTTAGGTCCTGTTACAAATGTTCTGTTTGTACTGTAGAGTAGCAACAAGAGAACCTGGGGGTGGAAGGAGAGCCAAGGTCTAAAGTGAAACTGCAAGTACTTGCTAAAAGCCTGGTTAAGTGACTTCAGGATACATCTGCCTACCAACTGTCTCCCAGAGCTAATGTCTAGTAGCAACTGCAATTAAAGACAAGTATTGCCAGCTCCTTATTGTGCTTAGGCTATGCTGCAGCAGGAAATTACTCTTCCCTTAGAAGTTGCCCTGGCCTAAGATCTACTAGACTGATATGATTTGACTGGGGGGAGGGGTGTCTTGTGTTCTCAAATATCTAGATCCCAAATAGAACCTTCATCTAGTTTCTTCATTGGAGTAATTCTTTAGTTAGTTTGTTTGTTTCTGAGACAGGCTCTCAGTCTGTAGTGCAGGCTGGCCTTGAGCTCTCTATAATCCTCTTGCCTCAGCCACTCAAGAGCTGGGATTACAGGTATGTGCACAATGCTTGGCCAATGGACTAAGTTTCTTTACTGACTTCTTGAAATATTCACACATAGCAAAGTAATTTCATCATATTTTGAAGAAATATTTTCTCTGCAATACTGGAGAATGAACTCAATGTCTTTGGACTGAGTTTATCTCTTTCTTATTTTATTTCAGACAGGGTCTCAATAATTTGCTCAAGTTGGCCTTGAATCTGTGGTCCTCCTGCCTCAACCTCCTAGAGGCTGGATTACAGGTATATACCACTAGCACATGCAGCTTTCACTATACTGTTACCTAGGGAGAAAATAGATGTGTGTGTGTGTGTGTGTGTGTGTGTGTGTGTGTGTGTGTGTGTGTTAGAGAGAATAGACAGAATGGATGGTAAATGGGATGAAAAAGAACTGAAAAGACTACTTCACAAAGTTGTTTAGTTGGAGGCCACAAGGAAGTAAGACTGACAAAGAATTCAAAACGTTTAGAAAAGGTACAATAAATTCTAAATCTGGTAGATTATACTCCATGATGTATGCCTAGCAAGCTTGGATTGACTTAACACCAATTTGCATCTCCACAAGAAATGCATAGCACACTTGCCAATAATTAAAAGAGGGTTCATTTACAAAGCATTTATCTATAGAAGTATAAATGTAGAGGACCAAAAATAGCTGAGTAATTAGATAGCTGAGCTTTTACCGTCACTAAACCCTAAGGTTCAGGAGTAGGGAAGAGTTACCAAAATACAGAAGTGAGTCATGTATAATTGGATGCCTTCCACTGTGAATTTGTTCAAGGGCTAATCTAGCTCAAGGTGATCTTTCCTTCTGATATACTGATTATATTCCTTAGACAAACCTAGTCAAGTCTAGATGAGAAGTAAGACTATTTGTGTGGTTTTACACAGGTTATCTTCCCAAGGAAAAAAGCAAGCTGGAAAAGGGTGAAAGGGTGAGCCAAATGGAAAATACCTAGCACAGCTATCCAGTGTAGTTTCTATGAGCAGCTCCCTGGGAGTCAGGTACAGTGCTATAAACAGCTCCTGAGCTGAATCTAGTCAGTGGGTCACTTTTATCTCCATACATACTGCTGTCAGGGAGGCTAGCTCTCCAGAGAAAACTCAGGAGACACCTCAAAGAAAGAAGAAACAGGTACGAAGTCATGTAAGATCCTGCACCTACTCATGTGTCTTAGTTACTCTTCTCTCATTGCTGGGACAAATACCCAACACCCAAAATGAAGGAGGGAAAGGTTTATTTTGCTCACAGTTACTGGAGGTTTCAGTCCATATTTGGCTGGCCCAAGGCTGAGTGGAACAGGGCAGAGAGCATCCAGTTCATGGCGATGGAATAGCAACAACTGCAACAAAGGCAACCGACCAAACAGGGCAACAGAGAGCAATAAAGGGTCTGTCTCTGTCTCTTATGCTACATTCAGACTCTCTGCCTCAGGCTATCCACCTCAGGCCACATCCATAATCCCGGCAGTACTCAGACCCATAATCCCATCAGTACTAAAACACATAATTCCAGTGCATCAGGAGTCAAGTCTCAAACTTTAGAAGTCCCTACCCCATCATTGCATGAGGCTTTGGGGGACAACTAGACACAAACTATAGCATCATGATTACACCTGAACTTTCAGACTAAAATTTTTAAAGTTTTAATGTTAAATTCTCCAATGAACACTCCTTTCCTGAATCTAGCATTGTGTCAATACTGGTCATTCAGATGAAGAAAGTGGGAAAACACACACACACATGCGTGCACACACACAAAGAGGGAAGTGGAGGGAAAGACAGAGAAGAGACAGAGACAGAGATTACCTTGATTTATTATACTTTGTCTTTATTAATTAAAATCTATGTCAATTCTGCACCAAGGTGGGCGAGCTGGCACACACCTATAATCCCAGCACTTGGGAGGCTGAGGCAGGGAGATTAGTGTGAGGCTGAGACCAGCCTGGCTTACAAAAGGGAGCTCAAGGGCAGCCTGAACTGCATAGTGAGATCCTGTCTCAAAAAGAAAAAAAAAAACCCTCTGCATCAAAAGTCTAACTGCACAGAACATTTTTTTCCAGAAGAGAAAGGACAACCTTCACAAAACAGTTAATTTGAATTACAAAAACATTTTTACTTCTATCAAGAACAAATATTTTCATAAATATGGAAGTGACAAAAATGACATATTTTCCCTCCTTTCAAGTCTTTCAGCAGATGACATCATGTGGTATACAGAAAATCTTGAGGAATATAGAAAAAGACTATGAGAATTTGGCATGGTGGTGCATGCCTGTAATCCCAGCACTTGAGAGGCTGAGGCAGGAGGATCAGTGTGAGTTCAAGACCAGGCTCAGCTACAAGAGTGAGCTGAAGGTCAATCTGAGCTGCATCACGTGACCCTGTCTCAAAAAAAAAAAATTAAAAAGACTATTAGAGCTAATGAACAAGTTCACCAAGGCTATTTGATAAAAATATTGGTACACAATTTTCTCTTTTGGTAGCAACAAAAAATTTTAAATGACATTAACAAAACAATTCATATAAAATAGCATAGAAGAACAAATACTTAGGAAAAGATGAACAAACATTCAAAACATAGATTGAAAACTAAATACTTCTTTGACTTTTATTAGCACATGTTTGCAGTACATAGTAATTACATTCACTGTAGGAAACACAGTTCAATTACTGTTTCTACTGTACTCTCCTTTTATTTTTCCAACATTGGATACATTTATTTGTCTTATAAGACCTTACAGAAATATTACCTTATGTACAGACTGAAAACCAGACTAATAGGCCAAAGAACATGTAAAATATGGAAGACAATTGTGCTGAGTCAAAGTATACATTAGGTTGTTTGTTTATTGAGACAAGATGTCACCCTATAGTCTAGGCTGGCCTTGAACTCACTATGTGACCTAGGATGGCCTTGAACTCTGAGCTATCATCCTGTCTCAGCCTCTCAAATGCTGAGATTATAGGTGTACTCCGCAATGCTTGGCCACATACACTTTTAGGTACAATGTCCATGCTGGAGTATAGTGCCTTTTCTTTCTCTTTCTTTTTCCCCAGAGAGACAGACAGAAAAACAGACAGACAGACAGACAGACAGACAGACAGACGGACAGACAGACGGACAGACAGATGGACAGACAAGGAGATAGAGAAGAAGGATAAAGGGACAGGAGAGGGAATGATACAGATATAGATATATTGAGATTTTCATATAAAGAAACCATGTGATAATTAATCTAACTAGTCTGAGTTGTTTTACTTAAATTAAGGTCTCCAGGTGCATCCATTTTCCTAAAAATGACTCTTCCGCATCCTTCTTTATGGCAGAATAGTACTTCATTTTGTATAAATTCCACATTTTCTGTGCCTATGCATCTGGAACTTTTTTCTGTGCATCTGTTGATGGACATATAGGCTCCTTCCAAGAATTAATTATCACGAATTGTGCTGCCAGAAACATGGGAATGCATACCACACTGTGAAATGATGTCTTTATTTCTTTGGGGAAAATACTTAGGGAAAAATTTAAACATAAATCTTCGTGACTATGGATTTAAAAATTGTTACCTAAATATGAGAAAAGTATAAATGACATAAGAAATGACATAAGACATAAATGACATAAGAAATTGGAGTTCATCAAAATAAAAAAATTTCAGCCAGGTGTCACACCTGTAATCCTAGCATTTGGAAGGCTGAAACAGTAGGATTTTGTGCTCAAGGCTAGCCTGAGCTACATAGCTATGTAAGGCTGTCTATACTATGCAATGAGACACTATTTGAAGAAACAAAAACAGAGAAACTATCAAAAATGTGAAGGCAGGCTAGATAGCTCAGCAGAGTAAAGCACCTGCTTAGGCAGAGCGAAATGGCTGAGGTTCGATCCCTGGAGTGTTGTGTTGGTCCCACCCCCAAGACATGGTGAGACAGCAATTGATGCTAGGCGTGATGGCACGTGCCTGTAATCCCAGTGCTTGGAGGCTGTAAACAACAGGATCACTAGGCCTTATAGACACTGTTCTAAATATATAAAAAAGAATATACAAACACAATCCATAGAATAGAAGAAACCATTTGTAAAATATATCTAATAAGGGACTAGTATCTAGAATATATGCAGAACTCTTACAACTCAGTAAAAAGACAACTAATCAAATTAGAGATATACAAAGAATAAGAGACTGGGCCAAATAACATAGTCTTGACAGGCTACAATTTTGTATTTCCTTGAATTTCCAAATATCTGTGTCAAAATTGTGCAACTGCTTATATCACATTGTATGGAACATTATTAGAATATCAATGGTGGTCAGAAAATATCAATTCCAAGCTAAGTCAAAGATATTTGATACTCAGAAAGCCAGTGATGATAAGCTCAAGTACCTATGTTATAGAGTAATAGTATCACAAAGCTTTTCTGATGGAGGGTTGAGAATGTAAGTTAACAGACAGACAATTGGAGAAAAAAAAAGGGCTATAAGGATAGCCAATATTTTGGCCCTAGCCCTTCAAGGTCAATAAAGACCCAGGATATAAGAGAACCTGTGCTGTAATATCCTTAACTCAGAAGTGTCCTAAATTTCCTGGTCAAGGAGATTATGGGACCTCAGAGGAAAGGGATGAATGAACTGCAGTGCATCTAAGGAGAGTCACCCAGAGAAAAACATTCTCTCAGGCTTTCACAGAAAGCAAACTGTCCAAGCAATGGCCATGACTCGTCCCGAAGGCTGATAGTGAAAACAGTTCTACAAAGCAATGTACATGATTCCAAACTTAATCCTGAGGGGATTTGACCTTGGAAGGTACAAGAAATGAATGTTTTATTGTACAGGCCTTGCTTTGACTTGCCCTTGATCACCCAGGGGAAAAAAAAAAGCCTAATTACAATGCATGAAACTCAGAGCTAGATTGGTGAGATGAGCTTTAGGAGGCTTAGATTCAATAGCCTTCAACATTACAAGCTTCACTCGTGGCCCACTGCAGTTGCAGAACATTTGACTGTGTATGCACCTGCTTCCTCTTAGTCCAAAGAGAAGAATTTTCTTTGTTTTTTGGGTTTTTTTTTCTTCTTAGCAAAATCAATAGGGAGGTGTGTCATGCACACACACTGTGCTCTGTAGAACTATTGTGAGGACAATATGCAATGTGTCAACTTTTAAAAAAAAAGAAAGGGGAAAAGAAAAAAAAGTAATGTTTACTGCAAGTGTTAATGTTTAATTGTTTGATCAATTTTATATACCTATATCTATTAATCTAAACTGATCTGATGATAAAAATATGTAATATAACCATTGTTGAATTTAAATAATAAAAGTATTAAGCCATGAAAAAAAAAGAAGAAACAGTCAAGTCAGTGAAAAATCGGCAAAAGATTTGCATAAATACTTTGTCAAATAAACAATTTGGATGGAAAGTTAGCACCCCAAAAATAACTCAGCATCACTAGTTGTTAATTAAAATCACAATGAGAGCCGGGCGTGGTGGCTCACGCCTGTAATCCCAGCACTCGGGAGGCTGAGGCAGGAGGATCGGTGTGAGTTCGAGACCAGCCTGGGCTACAAAAGTGAGCTCAAGGCCAGCCTCAACTGCATAGCGAGACCCTGTCTCAAAAAGACAATCAATCAATCAATCAATCAATCAATCAATAAATAAATAAATAAATAAATAAAATCACAATGAGGGCTGGCAGTATAGCTCAGCAGATTAAGCATCTACTTTGGCAAGCTCAGGGACCAAGGTTCCACTCTGGTCCCACATGCCATGCCAGCCCCAGCTCCAGGGCATGCTGAGCTAGTGACTATGTCCAAGTGTCATGGTGCACACCTCTAATCCCAGCACTTGGGAAACTGAAAACAGGAGGATCACTACAATCCAAGCTGTGTAGTGAGACCCTGTACTAAATTCATAAAATGAAAACAATAAAATAAAATAAAACACAATGAGACATCAAAAAAAGAATATAACTATAAATATGTTGAGAAAATACACAAAAGGCCCATAAGTACATAAGATGTTCAGCATCATAACTCATTAGAAAACTACGAGTAAAACCGCAGTAAAGGCTTATGCCTTTCATTTATTTCAAACTGATCTTTGTGTCTAGAGTAAGAGAAGGATTCTATTTCTTTTTTCTTTCCCTTCCTCTTACTCCTCCTCCTTTTCCTTTTCTTCTTTTTTAGCATATGAACATTCAATTTTTACAGCTCCATTTATTTAAGAGTTTATCCTATTCCATTTTTTTTTTTTTGGTAATTTTGTCGAACTTGTTTGTCTGAAACTCACATGTGACACATAATTATAAACCCTGTATTCTGGAAAGCTGAGGCAAGACAACTGTGAAAGTCAAGGTTTAGTTCTGCATGTCCAGTCTCAAAGCCTCAAGGGTGGGGCTTTTGAGAACAGGTTGATGGGGAGAGTGTGATAGTCATCTGTGGATTCTTCCACTGATGAGCTTGCAGATAAATGTCATGTTTGGTGGTGAAGCCTGGTTGGAGAAGATGGGGCTGTCTCTGGAGTTTGCCATGAGCTCTTTTTCTTCTACTGTGCCTGTGCCTCATCACCCTCCATTGGATCCAGATGATTATGAACTGAAAGCTGTGAGCCAAAGTGAACCTTGTGCTCTCTTTAGAGTTGTTGGAGTCAGTTATTATGTCTTAGCAACAAGAGAGTACCAAGAAATTCAGCTGTCCCTCTACATGCAGATTTTTTCTGTTCCACTGGTCTTTGTGTATGTTTTTTATAGGCAATGCTGTATTGATTAATAAAGCTTATGCTATAGTTGAAATTGGACAGTATGATGCCTATCTGCGGAGTACATATGAGACCAACAGAATAGGTCACTTATCGAATGTGATTTAATTACATTGTCTTGGCGTTTCCAACATGCCGGCAAACAAGCTTGACATGGAACCTCTGGCCACTGGGTGACGAGTTGACTACAATATCACATTTATCTATGAAATATGACAACAGTTTTTATCAGAGTAACAAACATGTGTGTGTGGTATAGATTTGCTGCTCTAAAACAGCATCTCAACACTGTTATTTGAAACCTTAAAGAACATTCAATCAATTGGCAAGTTATGCTACAAAAATTACATCAGACAAGCTTATAGTCAGAGGACTCAGGAGGCTGAGGCAGGAAAGATCAATGAGAGCGCAAAGCCAGCCTGGGCTACAAGGTGAGTTGTGGGTTTTTGTTTGTTTGTTTGTTTGGTTGGTTAGTTGGTTGGTTGGTTGGGTTTTTTTGGCAGTACTGGGGATTGAACTCAGGAGCATGCACTTGCCAGGCAAGTGCTTATTCTACTGAGCTATCTTCTCAGTCCTACAAGGTGAATTTAAGGCTAGCCTGAATAGCATATGAAGACCTTGTCTCAAAACAAAACAAAAAAATTACATTAGACTCAGGCATTTATTTTACAGCAAAGAAGACACAGAAATTGGTGTATGTTGATGTGACCTACAAGAATACACCACCACCCTAAAACTGCTATTTTGAACGAGTTGTGGACTTGCCTGCTGCAAGACAGCTACAATACTACCTCAAAACCAATAATCAGCATGGGTAGGGGCCTTTTCTTCAGAATATAATGTATTCATCCAGCCAAAACTGTTTACATGGTATGTGTTCCCAATAAGAAAAAAAACAAAGAAATAGAAGCAGGAAAAACCATCACTACCACTGACACAGTGACATATCCCTGTACTTTGGAACTTGCTAGAGTCAAAGGTATTGGTCCTGCAGGGAAGCTCACACTGCCCTAAAGTTTCCCAAAATCATGACTGTTGATATATTGGGTAGGATAAATCCTTGCTATGGAAGTTGTTCTCTGCACTATGGTATATGTGAAAGCATCCCCAGGCTTCTATCCATTCGATGCTAGAAATACGCATCTAATTGTGCAGGCTATGACATCACTTAGTTGCAGTCTAGAATTGGCTCATCAATAATAGAGTGACCTATCAGTCATATCATTTGTCATCTGACATAGTCGTCTTATGAGATTAAGGATGTAGGGAGCTGACACTGCGATGATCTTGCTTAGGCTGTCTATGAAAGTAATATACTCCCTATATTTGTTTGGGCTTGTTGTCACCTAACTAGCCAAATCTCTGACACACTAGCCAGCTAACTTAGCAGCTGCTAAGATATTGATATAAGATCTCCAGGAAGGCAAAAGTGTTTCATGTTGAGGACCACTGTTCTTACCACTGGAGAAAAAAAAAGTTCACATGAATTATAATTTGTGATTGACAACTGGACATTTTGATCTTCTGTCCAGGAACAAGGTGGTAATAAAAGTAACCATCTTTACTTGGTAAAATGAACTCAGGGTTTGTCAGGAGGTAGAGTTGCTTTTTTTTTTTTTTTTTGCCTTTTTGAGACAGGGTTTCACTATGCAGTTCAGGCTGGCCTTGAGCTCAGTTTTGTAGCCCAGGCTGGTCTCGAACTCGCACGGATCCTCCTGCCTCAGCCTCCCGAGTGCTGGGATTACAGGCGTGAGCCACCACGCCCGGCTAGAGTTGCTTTTATACAATGAAATAGGGAGAAATCATAAAGGTTTCATGAAGTCTCTGAGCAGAAGCAGCTGTTAAGTTGGCTGGCTAGTGTGTCAGAGATTTGGCTAGTTAGGTGACAACAAGCCCAAACAAATATATGGAGTATATTACTTTCATAGATAGCCTAAGCAAGATCATTGTAGTGTCAGCTCCCTACATCCTTAATCTCACAAGACGATTATGTCAGATGACAGATGATATGACTGATAGGTCACTCTGTTATTGACGAGTCAACTCTAGACTGCAACTAAGTGGTGTCATAGCCCACAGCTGTATTATAAAAAGGTCAAGATAGATAGTTCCATGCTTCAGTGAAAACAGATAGGCTGATTAGAGCTCAATTTTGGCTTCCTTTAACACCAAAGGGAAGCTGATGAGAAATATCCTTGTGACAACTCAAAAGGCTAATTTTTTAGCATATTGTTGAGAGGGTATTTTGCCAAAACTGAGATTCTCTACTTGAGCATTGCCTACATAAATATATGCAAAGTTGTTAGTGTTTCATGGTTGAACTGTTTTCCTACAGAAATGTATATAAAACCCATTTAAATATTTTTGAGACATAGTCTCACCATGTAGTTCAGGCTGGCTTCCAACTCCAGATCCTTTTGCCTCAGCCTCCATAGTGCTCAGATTACAGGTATGCACCACCATGCCTGGATCCATCTGACTATTTCTAGGTATTACCTTTCCCAGTTCTGACTATAAATAACCAAGTAACTCAATCTTGAACATAATGATGGAGAATCAGACCCCTAAAGGAGGAACACCTGGGCCATCCTACTAGTTAGGCCACTGAAGCAACAGAGATGCTAATTTGTAATAGTGCAGAAGAAAGATGCTATCAATTGGGAACCAAAAGCTAACTTTCCTAACTTTGCATTTATTTATTCATTTGTTTGTTTACACACTGGGATCCCAGAGTCTCATGCATACTAGGCAAGCACTCTATCTCTGAGCCCCATCCACAGCCCTAACCACTGGTTTTCATTTACAATGTTCATTTCCCATTTCTAAATTTCGCCTCAGAGGGGCCGGGGAGTTAGCTCCATGGCACAAGTACGTGCCTAGCAAGTGCAAGATCGTGAGTTCGAACCCCAGTCCTGCAAAAAAAAAAAATTCTCCACAGAAGGAAAATCCCTTTCTGGAGTCCTGTAGAGAATTCCCCCAGCTATAGAGAGAAACATATAGAGAGACACAGACATAAATGATCCAGGTCTTACTTCAAATTATGTGCTGCTTCTTCAGGGTGTTTCTCAGCTGCAGAGTCTTTCCTTAAGTTATCCCCTTCCTAACCATGTCTAGTAACACTGATGTATGCGGCTGTTAATCATGGTAGGTCAACCTGAACTGCATCCATCCTCAGTGACAGGGAGGACCCAAGTTCCTATGAGAATAAAAACAGCCAAGTTCATTTGAGCAAAGCCAATGTGACAAGCATCTCCAAGAGAATCAACAGCACATCATCTTCCTCTCCAGTTCTCCTTTTTATGCAATTGGCAACAATCCCCATGTGAGCCTTGCATACCCAGAACCATGATGATTCAGTTCAGCTGGGTGTTACAAGTTGCTCATTAGTTAATGCATCATAGAGCATGAGCCATATCTTCATCCTTGAAGGTTCTGGGTCACTGTTATCCTTCCTCAAGTGGGTTATTGTACTTTTCCCATTGACCTCAGTACAAGTATTGTAATACTGGAAAAATTCCTAAATTTCAAATAGAAATGGAGACTCTATTGGAACCTGGACTAGAGCCAATGCATGACTGATTTGGGCAAAAATAATTTGTCAACACTTTACACATGGCCTGATACTTTGTGGGAGACTGGAATTGAAGGTCATGGAATCATTAATCTAGCCAAGGACATTTCACAGCAGCCCAACATTCAGGCTGTGGCATCAGTACTATAGTTGACTTTAACCAAATGCAGTAAAAAATCAGCAGAAAAAAAAGGAAATGTAAGTAACTAGAATTTTTTTAAGTATGATTGGAAAAGAAGCACCTAAAATGTTGGGACCACAAAGAGTATGGTTGCTAAGAATATTGATATTTTATTTTATTTTATTTTTTTTTTTTTTTTTTGAGACAGGGTCTCGCTATGCAGTTGAGGCTGGTCCTGAGCTCACTTTTGTAGCCCAGGCTGGTCTCGAACTCGCACCAATCCTCCTGCCTCAGCCTCCCGAGTGCTGGGATTACAGGCGTGAGCCACCACGCCCGGCAGAATATTGATATTTTAAAAAGCAAAGTAGTTTGCAACAGGACAATAGAAATATATTTTTAAAGCATCTCATGAATCAGCAAAACCTCTCCCATCACAGCATGTACAATGCAAGAGTGTGAAACCTTTTGAAGAAAGAGCTTGTTGCAGTTTAGATATGTCTCCTCCAATCTGGGCATGATAGCTCACGCCTATAATCCTGGCACATGAGTGGCTGAGGCAGGAGGATCATAATGAAGTCAAGGCCAACCCTGGCTACATAGACAGATCATGTCAATGTGAACTATATAGTGAGACCCTATCTCATAAATAAAATAAAGGGGCTGGCGAGATGGCTCAGTGGTCTAAAGCCCCTGCTTAAGCAACTATACGGACCACGGTTCAATCCCCAGCACCACACGGTACACCAACCCAAGCCACAGGGTGGGCTGAATCAGCCATAACACAAATAAAAATAAATAAATAAATAAATAAATAAATAAATAAATAAATAAATAAATAAAATAAAAATAAAGTAGTGCCCTCCAATGTCTCACGCTAGTCTTTAACTAACTATGTAGCACAGGCTGGCCTTGACTTCATAGAGATCCACCAAGGTAGGTACTGAAATGTTTGGAAAGTGGTTGGATCATGGGGTCACTATGATCATTGGTGTGTTCATTCTTTGATGAATTCAGGAGCTTAATGGGTTAGGAGGAAGAGTCTGAGCCGGGTGTGGTGGCTCATGCCTGTAATCCCAGCACTCGAGAGGCTGAGGCAGGAGGA
>PVJA010039577.1:0-19004 GCA_004027025.1 Myocastor coypus | reverse complement strand
GCTCACTTTTGTAGCCCAGGCTGGTCTCGAACTCTCACCGATCCTCCTGCCTCAGCCTCCCGAGTGCTGGGATTACAGGCTTGCGCCACCACGCCTGGCTTCTTTCTTTTTTTAAAATGTGTTTCAGATAGGGTCTACAGGTTCTCACTACACAGATCAGACGCATAGCGATTTTCCTGTTTTCAGCCTCCCAAGTGCTGGGATTGCGGACGCGCAGCACCATGCCAATTCTCACTCGCAGCCTCAGCGTGCGCCAGGGGCGGGGCTGGCACAACACGCTGGGAATCAAACCCCAGCTGCGCTCTACCTAAGCAGGAGCTTTAGTTCACTGAGCTATCTGGCTGGCTCGCTGTTTCTTTTTTTGATCCAATTGTACTTCCTCTGTGAATTAGCCCCTCATAACTTTTTCCCATTTATCCTTTGGAGTCTTAACACTTTGATTCCTTCTAACTTCAACCTCATATATACACTCTTGTTTTGGGGAATAAGCTGGTTTTGGGGGAAAAGATATCATACAGGGCTTAAGATATCTGGGTTTACTCTATCTACCTTTGTGACCTAGAGTACGTCACCTACACTCTAGGTCTCAGTATCCAGATCTGATCACAGGAAAGGCTGAGTAGATGGGATTCACTTCTAATAGTCCCATAGAGTAACTGCTCTTTTATTCATTATTATAAAGCAAAGATCCAAGGGCCCTTTTATCTCTTAAGTTGTAGATTTCGTTCGTTATTTTGCTATACAACAAGAATTACCTGGTTAGAGAACATGTCCATGGTTATTCCCATTATTTAAGAGGAAACTGGAGCTCTAAATAATTGATTCTTTAAGGAACCTATACCTTCCAGGTTTTTCATGCTCCCACTCCTTTTCTGAATCCAGAACTGCATAGCAAAATCTTGTCTTTAAAGAAAAAAAGAGATCTGATGTGTTTTCTGAACAGTGAGAGGATCAGAAAGCGCATTTAGACGGCGGCTTTATTGTTTATTCAAAACAACAAAACCAATATACAGGAAGGGTGGAGAATGTCAAAGGTTCTTAACTATGATTGTTTCTGGTTGCTGGGATTTTTATTTCTATTACAGCTTTCATAAAAATATTAAACTCATACATGTCAGACCACACGTGGCACTGTCAATTGGGATATAGCGATTAATCACTGCAAAGAAGTAGCCAACGAGACTTTGACCAGGGCTAGTTATGATGGGGAGAGACAGATACTGGTTAGTCGGGAGACAATAAACTCAGGTCAAGTTCAACACGGAAGCGCTGACGGTGGCAACGGAGGGCAAAATCCAGCTGCAGAACCTGAGAAAACGTGGCAGCCGTAGCCCGGAAAGGGCAGAACAAGCCCAGCCCACCGCCCTTTGGCTGACGTCACACCAGCTCCGCCCCTGCCCCTCCGCCCCTTCTGGGCGGTGGGCTGCCCAAGCCCAGGCGGCCATGCTGAGTGTGGCCGACAGAGACGGATGGGGCCGTTCTCTCTGCAATGGTACTCCTTCCCAGGAGCTCTGTTGGCTTTCCTCCTTAGTCGCCGTCTATCGGGGCCAAAAGAGAACCGGTAGTTTGCCACTAAAATGATCCTCCTTTGAGAACTGGGCAATTGTGTGAGATGCACTCCTCTCCAGCCCTGCCTCCAAGTCCCTGGGGTTTTAGTTTCCTAGAGATGATGTCATGAACAAAACCTTCCCAAGGTCCTGTAATGCCCGCTGAACATAACCACCGAACATCAGAATATTTATAGAGATTGGGTTACCATATAATTTGTTATTCAAAAGTTTTGAAAGTCTGTTAGTTAGTTGCCGACACCATAGGCATAAAGGAGTTAAGTTACACCATTTAGAAAACAGCAGTTTTTGAGGATTTCTCTTTTTCTTTCTTTGTGGTGATGGAAATTAAACTCAAGACTTTGCTTATACTAGACAAGCACACGAGCTATACCCGCGACTCCTCCACCCTTTTTAAAATTGTAAAATATAAGGGCCAGTCAGATAACTCAGGGAACTAAAGCACCTGCTTAGGCAGAGTGCAGCAGCTGAGGCTGGATGCCTGGCATGCTGTGCCAGCCGGCCCGTTGGGGCGCGCTGAGACTGCCATTGAGACTGGGTGCGGCGTGCACCTGTAATCCCAGCCCTTGGGAGGTTGAAAATAGGAGGATCACTGTTAGTCTGATCTATGTAGTGAGACCCTATACTAAATACAGAAAAAAAATGTAAAATATATATAACAATTTTCCGTTCTAATAAATTTTATACATGCAATTTATTTAGTGGGGTTAGATTCACATGTCATACAACTATCATTATGTATTTCCAGAGTTATTCTTTATTGCAAATAGCATCTCTATGCCCACAATAACATCTTCCCATTAGCTCTTGGTAATTTCCCATATACTTTATCTCTGTGAATAACAGGAGATAACTTTATCTCTTCTATAACAGGAATCATACAATATTTGTCATTTTCCATTTGGCTTATTTCAGTTAGCTTTTGTTTGTTTGTTTTTATAGCTGGGATTGATTTTATAAGGTGTGAATTAGGGGTTGAGTTTCACTTGTTTCTCCAAATGAATACTTGTGTTATTTTCTTCCTTCAATAGTTTTGAATTTAGCCTACTTACTTTTGATAATGTTATGAGTTAATCACTGTCTCATGATTTTTAAGTCTGTCTTGTTTTCTTTCTTTCTTTCTTCCTTGTTTTGCAGGACCAGGGTTCGAATTCATGACCTTGCACTTGCCAGGCAAGCACTTGTGCCACAGAGCTATCTCCCTGGCCCCATGCCTTGTTTTCTAATGCAATTAAACTTAATATTTTCAAGGTTCTTCTGTATTTTAGCATGTGTCGAAGCTTCACTTTATGGCTGTGCAATTTTCCCTTATATGGATGCTCCACTATTTACCTATTCATCTGTTCATATATATTTAGCTTGCTTCTACCATTGACTACTTTGAATTATGCTATAAACATTTGTATGCCTTTTTTTTAAAAGAATTTTATTTATTTATTTTTTTCTTGTTTCAGAAGCTTTGTTTCTTTATTCACTCATTTTTATGGCCGGCTCAGCCCACCCCGAGGGCAGGGCTGGCACAGCATGTGGTGCCGGGGATCGAACCGCGGTCCCCGAAGCCGCCCAAGCTTTCCCAAGCAGGGGCTTTAGACCACTGAGCCATCCTGCCGGGCCCCCCCCCCCTTTTTTTTTTTTTTTTTTTTTTGTATAGTACTAGGGAATCAACTCAGGGCCTCATATGTACTGGGCAAGTACCCTGCCACTGAAGTACATTCCAAGTCATTTTTATTTTGTTTTGGGACAGTATCTAAGTTGTCCATGCTGGCTTAAAACTTATAACCTTAAGGGTCTCTCACATCCTTACCAGCACTTAGTTTTTATTTTTATTTATTTATTTTATGTATTTGGTACAGGGTCTCACTACACAGCTCAGACTTGTAGTGATTTCACTGTTTTCAGCCTCCCTAGTGCTGGGATTACCGGCATGTGCCAGCACACCCAGATTCCGTGGTGTGTTCAGGGTGCCCAGTGGGGAGGGCCAGCATGGCATGTGGTGCAGGTCCCTGTGCTTGCCTAAGCAGATACTTAGTCCTTAGTTTGCTGAGCTATCTTACTGGCCCTATTTTTGTTTTTTAAAGCTATCTTAGCAATTCCCCCCTCCACCCTTTGGAGAAAAGGTTTATTTAGCTCAGTTTGTAAAGGTTTCAGTCCATAATTGGCAGGCTCCAAGACAGGGGAACACATGGCAGAGGGGCAGCAGTACACCAGTTTATGGCAGCAAAAGCAACAAGTGAGAGCCATATCTTATTGCAGTTTTGGTTTGCATTTCCCAAATGAGGAATATATTGAGGAGCTGGGGAGATAGCTCAGTAGAATCAGTGCTTGCCTGGCAAGCATAAGGGCCTGAGTTCAATCCCCAATTCTTAAAAAAAAAAAACAAAGTAATGATACTCAGCATCTTTTCATGGCTTACTCATTATTTAAACACCAGAAGAGACATATGTATTCAATAATATCATCTTATCCCCTTTTTTGAGACAGGGTCTTGATAAGTCACTAAGTTGCCCTGGCTAGACTCAAACTTGAGATCCAACTGTCTCAGCCTCCTAGAGTGCTAGGATTGTAGACATGGGCCACCATGACTGCACTTTTCTGTGCTTTGAATTGAATTATAGAAGCTCTTTATGTATGGTGTGGTATAAGGAACACTTCCTGGTCCTTATTCTGGTCCTGGAAATTTATATTTGAATCCCATGGATAAATTATTGAAATCCCATCAAGTTAATTCCAATCTACCACTTTGTCTTAGTTACTCTTCTGTCATTGCTGGGACAAATACCCAACACCCAAAATGAAGGAAGGAAAGGTTTATTTAGCTCACAGTTACTGGAGATTTCAGTCCATACTCGGCTGGCTCCAAGGCAGAGAGGCACATGGCAGAGAGCAGCAGTTCATGGCATCAGAACAGCAACAATATGGTGACAGGCAACTGAACAACCAGGGGAGTAGAGAGTAACAACGTGAGCCTGTTTCTCTGTCTCTCTTTATATTACATTCAGGTTCTCTGCCTCAGCCTATCAACCTTAAGCCACACCTATAATCCTAGCCATACTCAGGCCCATAATCCCATCAGTACTAAAACACATAATCCCAGGGATCATGAGGCAAGTCTCAAATTCTAGAAGTCCCTGCCTCATGATTGCATGAGGCTTTGTGGGGACAACTAGACATAAACCATAACACACTTCCAGTGCAACTCATGGTGAGAATAAAGACACTAAGGCATATTTATAGTTATGGGGAACTAAGGGGTCCTAAGTCTAACAGTAGTGATGGCTATCCAGAACAAAGGCCTTGACCCAGCATTGAACCCAGGTTTTACTGAGTCATGAAGGAGGAGTGGCTTGAGGATGAATGACTGAGAATTGCAGGAAGTAGGGGAGTACTATGAGCTGGGCTAGGTAGGAGGCCTGCATTTACTTCTGTCATATGCAGAGAGAAGGATATGTAGAAAAGTAATTTGCATTATACTATTGATATAGTATCTAATATATTGGGGTCTAGTGCTTTAGCTCTGATGTGTAATCTTTCAAGCCCCAGGATGTAAGTGTCATAGCTGCTATCTCTCTTTTTCAGAACTGGGGATCAAACTCAGGAACTTGCACTTGCCAGGCAGGCACTCGTGCCCCTGAGCGATCTCCCCGGCCCATAGCCGCTATCTCGAGGCTTGATCTCAGCTGACAGTGTGGAGCACTGTCTTCATCTTGTCTCCACCTGGCTCATATTAAAGAGCAGCAGGTATGGGTTGTCAAGGAAACATGTATATCATCTTCAAAGACCAGCAACTCAGCTAGACCAATATGCATTTTTTAGAACTAACTGAAAGGATAAGGAAAAATCCTAGTCAGCTCTGTACATAGCTATACAAGGAAAAATGGTTGGGCTCAGCCAAAATGGAGATGATTGTTCTTCTTTCTTTCTTTCTTTTTTTCTTTTTTGTGGAAGCAGGGATCAAACTCAGGACCTTGCACTTGTCAGCCAGGCACTTGTGCCTCTAAGCTATTTCCCCGGCAACCTGTTCTTTCAAGGAGAGCTACTCAGGTGGTCCTCCACAGTCTGGATATTAATATATTCTGGGTATTAATTCCATATCAGATCTATGATTAGCAAATATTTTTCTTTCATTATGTGGGGTTTTTTTTCCACTCCCTTGGTAGTGTCCTCTGAGGTACAAAAGTTTTTAATTTATTTGTTTTTCATTTATTACTTATGCTTTTGATATTATGTTTAAGAAATGATTGTCAAATCCAAAATCACATAGCACCTCTCATTTTACAGGTGTAAAAATCGAATTCTACAGGGCCGGTGGTATAGCTCAGTGGACTAAGTATTTGCTTTAGGGAAGGACAGGGGTCAAGGTTCGATTCCTAACCCCACTGGCCGCACCAGCCCCACTCTGGAGTCTGGGCATGGTGGCGTGCACTTGTAATCCTAACACTTAGGAGGCAGGAAACAGGAGGATAACTATGAGTCCAAACTGGTTGTGAGACCCTGCACAAAAAAAAAAATTGAAGCCTACAACAGGAAGACTTGAAGTCTCAAGATCACAGGAAGTTATATAACAGTTGGACTAAGACACAGTTAATACTTTTTTAAAATTTTTTATTTTTTTCTTGTTTCAGAACTTTTGTTTGTTTGTATGTTTATTTTTATGGCTGGCTCAGCCTGCCCTGAGGGCAGGGCTGGCGCAGCATGTGGTGCCGGGGATTGAACCGCTGTCCCTGAAGCCGCATGCAGGCACTTTAGACCACTGAGCCATCCTGCCACGCCCCAGACACAGTTAATATTAAAAAATAGTTTAAAAATCATTGAGTGAAGGTATATTTGCAATAATAAAATACTATAAAAGAATAAAAGTGTCACTCCAGGATCTATTGAACCCAGCTATTCCTCTCCTTGGTATCTTCCCAAGAGAATTAAAAGTATCAGATCATAGCGATATGCGCACACCCATGTTTATAGCAATACAGTCTGTAATAGCTAAGTCTTGGAAAGAGCCTAAAAGCCCATCAACAAATGAATAGCTAGGGGGCCCGGCGGGATGGCTCAGTGGTCTAAAGCCCCTGCTTTGGAAAGCTTGGGCGGCTTCAGGGACCACAGTTCAATCCCCAGCACCACGTGCTGCGCCAGCCCTGCCCTCAGGGCGGGCTGAGCTGGCCATAAAAATGAGTGAATAAGGAAACAAAGGTTCTGAAACAAGAAAAAAAAATAAATAAAATTTAAAAAAAATGAATAGCTGAAGATGTGGGGCTGGAGAGATAGCTCAGCAACATAAGCACTTGCTGGCAAGCACAAGGTCCTAGGTTCAATCCGTAGTACTGGAAAATAAAGATGTAGTATTTTTTTTTAATACAATGAAGAATTTCTCTGCCATAAAGCAGAATAATCACAGACATTTCTACCTAAATGGATGCACCTTGAAGACATCCTCTTAAGTGAATTAAACCAGACACATGTGTAAATATAAAAATGTATATACTGCATTGTTTCTCTGGTGTGAGAAATTTGAAGTGTAAATAAGGGCAAAAATGTGTAATGGATATTGTGAAATAGGAAGAAAATGTTCAAATGAAGAGGGGACTTAGGCGTGGAAGAGGAGAAAAGAAGGAAGGGAAAATTTTTTTACACAGTTATTTTTAAAACATCTATTTATTTGGTGCTGGCCAAATAGCTCAGCAGATCAAAGGGCCCACAAGCAGGCACAAGGACCAGGGGTTTGATCCCAGGCCTGCTGTGCCAGCCCTACCCCCAGGGCAGGTGGATCACTACAAGCCCAATCTAGTAGATCCTTCCCAAAAATACCAAAAACTAAATAAATTTTTTAAAAAATTATTTATTTGATACAGGGTCTCACTATGCAGCTCAGACTCCTAGTGATCCTTCTGTCTCAGCTTCTCCTTTGCTGGGAGTATAGTCTTGCACCGCAACACCTGGTTTCACGGCCTGCACAGCATGTGGCCCCAGGGATCAAACTTGGGTCTTTGTGCTTGCCAGGCAGGCACTTAGACCACTGAGCTGTCTCCATGGGCTCAGGAATTTTTTTTAAATGATGAAAAAAAAAAAGGAAAAAATGGAAACAAAGCCTTTGTAAATAAGGAGGAGAAAGGGGAGGGAAGAAGTGGAGAAGAAATAAAATAATAATGTTGTGTTGTGTACAGTACAAATTCCAGGTCCATGTGCTTGCCAGGCAGGAGCCCAGACCACAGAGCTATCTCTGCAGCCCCTTGAGAGATATTTTTAACCACAGATACTGAAAATGTTGCTGGGCATGTCGGCACAAGTCTGTAATCCCAGCATTTAGGAGGTTGAGGCAGGAGGATTACAGTATCTTTGAGTAACTATATAGCTCTGAACTTACTATGTATTCTAGGCTGAACTTGAACTCATGGCAATCTTCCTGTCTCAGCCTCCCAAAGGCTGCAATTACAGGTGTGCACCACTACACCTGGATCAAGATTTTGCTCTTATTGCAATCACTTATTGATTGATTGATTGTAGCAGGCTCAGTTCACCTTGAGGGTGGGGCTGGTGTGGCATGTGGTGCCAGGGATCACACCAAGGTCCCTGCAATTGCCTAAGCTTGTCTAAACAGGCACTTTAAACTGCTGAGTTATCTTGCTGGCTTCCAGAAGTGGTATTTAATTTATTCATTTGCTCTAATTTCTCAGAACTCCTCTCATTTTTCCGAAATAATACCACACTGAGAAAGATGTTCGTAGAAAACCACTTATTATTCCCCACCAATTGGGTGGCTGCGTTATAGGAATGAAGCCAGATTAAAGACAAAAAGAAAACATCACTGTTGTGAAAGAATTTTCTATTATTTTGAAATGTTCATATATTTATTATTTAACCTTTCAGATGTCTTTCCTTTTCATTTGAACTGTAAGCTCCTCAAAGGCAGACTAAATGTCAAGCTGTCCATATGCAAGTGCCCTATGTCTGTCTGTCTGTCTATCTATCTATCTATCTATCTATCTATCTATCTATCTATCTATCTATCTATCTGGCTCAGTCTGCCCTGGGGATGGGGCTGGCACAGCATATGGTGTTGGGGATCGAACTGTGGTCCCTACAGTTGCCTAAGTTTTCTAAAACAGGCACTTTAGACTGTTGAGCATCTTGCTGGCCCCAGCCTTATCTATTAAATAATATATTTTTAATTAGTTAGATTATTAAGCAAATGACTTTGTTTATTTAAAGTTTGTAACAAAGACACAACATTTAGGGGATGGCAAGATAGCTCAGGGGTCTAAAGTGCCTGTTTGGGCAAGTTTAGTCACCACGGTTCGATTCTTTGGCACCTCATGTCATGCCTACCTTGAAGGTAGGCTGATGGGATGATGGGTTAATGGGCTGAACAGTCCACAGGGGGGGAAATTACTTTATTTTTTTGCTTGAAACAATTTGTTTAACTGAAATGGACTTCAATTTATTTAACTGAAGTGACTTCCATTTATTTTCATATATTTTTCCCCCATGATGATTTACAGGATCTTCAAACAAATATAAATATTTCATGAATATTTGATCATTTGAGTAGATACCTAAACAGTACCTCAGCAATCTCTTTCAGCAAGGAAAACCACTGAAGAGCCAGACATCTTGGAACACCCCCGTAATCCCAGCACTTTGGAGGCTGAGGTAGGAAGACGCTTATGAGTTCAACCCCAGCTTGGACTACAAAATGAGATCAAGGCCAGCCTGAACTGCATAGTAAGATTCAAAAAAGAAAGAAAAAAAAAATAAAAAGAAAGAAAAGAAAAGAAAAAGAAACTGAAGAGTAAAGCCCTGACACAATTAACTAGGTAGAATGAAAATCTGCTCCTAGTATTTGTTTATGAGGTAATGACACCATATACCTGTTGAATTTAGAAAACCATTCTTAAAACACAGCACATTTTTACTTTTTAAGCAGGGCCTAGAACAATTAGCTGCCAATTATGTGCTGAGTAGCAGAGCCACATTACCAGTTTATGTGAATTTGTAGGGAATAGGTTCCAACAACTCAGGCTCCTTCCCTTTGGTTCTCCCAAAGTGTGCTTCTCTGGGTGGTGTAGGCTGGCACTTCAGCTGAACCCAGGTTTCTCTTTGGCTTCCTGTTTGTGATAATTTTCCTTGACATGTTTTAGGAAGTTATCTCAATTCTTTGAGTGTTTAATATGTTCAATACACACATTAATTCTCTTGTTGAATATCTTACCCTTAACCTGCTTGTTTATAACAATGCCAACAGCATGGTGGGTGACATGGCATTCTCCTCAGTTTTGTAATGGTAACATTTTTGTGGCATTCCTTTTTTGTACAGTACCCATTCCCTTGATGTCTACAATATCACTCTTTGTAGATTTGCATGTATTGTGGCCTGTTATGGTTTATGTATAGGTGTCTCCCAAAGCCTCACACAGTCATGGGGTGGCTTCTGGAATTTGTAATTTTTTTTTAAAGAATTTTAAATTTTAGGGCCCGGTGGGATGGCCCAGTGGTCTAAAGTGCCTGCTTGGGAAAGCTTGGGCAGCTTCAGGGACCACGGTTCAATCCCCGGCACCACATGCTGCGCCAGCCCTGCTCTTGGGGCGGGCTGAGCCGGCCATAAAAATGAGTGAATAAACAAACAAAGGCTCTGAAACAAGAAAAAAATAAATAAATAAAATTTAAAAAAAAAAGAACTTTAAATCTTATTTCTCTATTTTTCTTGTTTCAGAACCTTTATTTGTTTATTCACTCATTTTATAGCCGGCTCAGCCTGCCCCAAGGGGAGGGCTGGTGCAGCATGTGGTGCCGGGGATCGAACTGTGGTCCCTGAAGCCGCTCAAGCTTTCCCAAGCAGGGGCTTTAGACCACTGAGCCATCCCAGCGGGCCCTGGAATTTGTAATTGATTATTGTGGAAATAGGTGCTGCACCTCCCCTGGGGCAGGTGATTTGCATTTCAGTGTAAGGAAGAGGAGTTAGCTGCTTGAGCTGCTGCTAGCTCTCCCTGTGCTCTTGCTCTTAGCCCAGCTGCCATGCAAGGTTGTTTTCTGCCATGTGCCACTCTGCCTTGGAGCCAGCTGAATATGGACTGAAACCTCTAGTAACTGTGAGCTAAATAAACCTTTCCTTCCTTCATTTTGAGTGTCGGGTATTTGTCCCAACAACAAGATAACTAAGACACAGCCAAAGGAACAACCCCAGGTTTTTTAAGAGGCCTAGAGCACATATACAAGATTCCCCTCTTTCTTTTGTATTCATCATTTGGCAGACAATTGGAAGATAGAAGATCCAGCTGAAAGGAAGCAACATTTACCATCCTTTTTTTTTTTTTTTTTTAACTAGGACTTGAACCTAGGCTCTTCACAGAGAGCTACATCCCCAGCCATATATATATATATATATATATATATATATATATATATATATATATATATATATATATATTTTTTTTTTTTTTTTTTTAATTTTGAGGCAGTGTGTGACTGAGTCACTAAATTGCCCAGGCTGAGTTCTAATTGGAATTCTCCTGCCTTACCCTAGAACAGTGGAATTCTGGGATTATAAGCATGTGCCAGCACACCTGATTTATCTTAACCACATTTTAGTACAGTACACAGTTAGTAGTTAAATATGTTCACTTTGTTGCGGAACAGATTCCCCAAACTTCTTTTTGTGAATCTGAAAATCTACACTATTAAAGAACAACTTCTCTTTTTCCTTTTAGCCATTGACAACCACCATTTTATTCTGTTTCTACGAATTTAACTACTATACATATTTTACATAAGTGGAATCATGTAGTATTTATCTTTTTGTGATTGGCTCAACTTTCTTAGCATAATGTTTCAAAGTTGATCCATGTTGTATTACTTCCTTCCTATTCAGAGCTATAAATATATATTTTTAAAATTTTTAAATTTTTTTTGCAGAACTGGAGATTGAACTTAGAACCTTGTACTTGCCAGGAAAGTGCTTATTCTATTGAGCTATCTCCCTGACTATATATATATATATACATATATATATATATATCTCTCCCTGACTATATATATATATATATATATATATATATATATATCTCTCTGACTACTATATATATATATATATATATATATATATATATATATAATTTGGTTTATCAATAGACATTTGGATTGCTTCTTCATTGAAAGTATTGCACTGCTATGCACATGGGTGCTCAAATATCTCTCTGCTTCCTTTGACCCAGAAGTGAAATTTTTGGATCATGTGGTAATTTTATTTCTTATTTATTGAGGACTTACCATAGTTTTCCATGGTAGTTTCACTATTTATAAACCCAGTATACAAGTGTTCTAATTTTTCCACATCACAGCCAACACCTGTTATTTTGATTTATTTATTTATTTTTTGTGGGACCGGGTTTTGAACTCACTTGCCAGGCAGGCACTTGTGCCACAGAGCTATCTCCCCAGCCCCTATTTTGTTTTATTGATGGTAGCTATCCTTAATGAGAGTAAAGTTATATCTCATGTGGTTTTGATTTGCATTTCTCTGATCCATATATTATCTTTGGAGGAAGATTTATTCAAGCCCTTTGCCTATTTATTATTCTTTTTGAGACAGGATCTCACTATGTAGTTCATGCTAGCCTCGTGCTCACTTTGTAGCCCAGGCTGGTCTTAAATTCACAATGATCCTCCTGCCTCAGCCTTCTAAGTGCTGGAATTATAGGCATGTGTCACCATGCATAGTCCTTTGCCTATTTTTAAATTAGATTATTTAATTTTTTATTTCTTTGTATATGCTGAATATTATCCCTTATTAGATAGGTCATACATTTTATCTATCATCTTTTGAGATGGAGCCTTGCTATGTAGTTGAGGCTGGCCTGCAACTCCCTCTGTTGTTCAGATTGTCCTGCCACAATAAATCTTTTTAGTGCTGGGATTATAGACTCTAATACATTTAAAATTTTTTTAAGTTCTATTATATCTGTAATATGCAATGTTAAAAGCATATTAACAAAGACATTTAACAAAGGAGTATTTGTATCTACATATTTGTTGCTGACAGTAAAACAAACTTTTCAGATTGCAACAACATTCTTACTTCCCGAAATTGATAGTAACTAAGCAATAACAGAGTTGGAGAATTAAAGACTGAATTTAGTATTTGTATGAAGTTGGCCCCATCCTTTGTTTCCTGTCCCTTCTCCTTAGCAGAATTCATATTGCCTGTGTATTATCTCCATAATAAATATTGGAAGATATTATAAAATGTATACAGATGTGATAAGTTCATGTTTTTGTTTTTGTTTTTTTTGTTTGTTTGTTTTGCAGTACCGGTGATTGAACTCTGAACCTTGCATTTGCCAGGCAAGTGCTTATTCTACTGAGCTATCTCCTCAGCCCCATTCATGGCTATTGTTGCAAATTTTTTTTTTAGTTTTTTTGGTTCTCAGTGAGGATGGAACCTGGATCTCATGTTGCATGTTAGGCGAGGGCTCTACAACTGACTTACACTCCCACTTCATGGAAACGTTCCTACATTGTCTGCACATTTAGATGTTAAAATTCCTGGAAGTAGAATTTTAGGTAGAAAATACTTGTCTTTTAGGTGTTATTTCATTGTTTCTTTTCTTTATTTTATTTTATTCTGTTTTGTTTTGTTTTATTTTATTTTATTTTATTTTATTTTGGGAAGGGACTGCAGGGTGTTCAGGGTCTCACTACGAGATCAATCTCGTAGTGATCCCCTATTTACAGCCTCCCAAGAGCTGGCATTATGGGCATGTGCCACCATGCCTAGTCTCAATTAGTCTCAATTGCCTCAGGTGTCCTGGGGGTAAGGCCAGCACCGCAGGCACGGGGATCATCAACCCTGGCCCCCGAGCCTGCTTGCAGGCACTTTAGCTTCATGGTTTCTAAGTTTTCAATGCTATTATTGAAAAGATTGGCACTGTTCTGTTTTTCAGTCTTTCTAAGATATTTTAAGGGTGCAGAGTGGTAGGGAAGGGAAGAAGTAAAAAGCATCAAGATATGTCCATAGGGCGAGGTCACTCAGTGGTCTAAGCATCTGCCTGGCAAGTGCAAGGACTCGGGTTTGGGTTTGATCCCCAGTACTGCATGCTGTACCTGCCTAGAAAACCCTGGAAAACTGTGCTGGTCACCAAAACCAGGTGAGGTGGCCTATGCCTGTAACCCAGCACTGGGAGGCTGAGACAGGAGGATCACCAGGAGTCTGAGTAGGGAGTTCCCAAAAGATTGAAAGTAATATGACAATAACTAACTCCTCATGATGAATATAATCATTATGCACTGCTAACATGTACTAATAAAAAATCATCTAAAAATATTTTTGATGTTACCAAATATTATCATGATCCAACATGAAGTGGATTATCTTTTATTTTTGCTGGGCATCTGATATGCCCTTCCAAAGTAGATACTCTTTTTACCCCAGGATGGGAAATATTATATCATTTATAATTTTCTCTGCGCTAAAATTTTCTTACTTTTCTTTCAATATAGTTCCTGTTATTTGTATGTTAATCTCCTAAAATGACCCTAGGTATTTTCCTTTTTTTGTAGCTGGGACAAAATGCAGGACATTCAAAGTTAAAGGAGGAAATGTTTATTTAGCTCACAACTTACAGATGTTTCAGTCCATAATCAGCTGGTTCTGAGGTGGGGTGGCATAGCGGGCAGAAGGTAGCAAAGCAGCAAGGGACAACCACAATTCTTTCTATTCCTTATATATTATCTAGGCTACTCAGGGCAAGTATCATTCACATCCTTAATCCTAGTGCCCTCGATCCTACACTGTACCATGAGTCAATCCCAATGTCACATACTCTAGCTCCAGTCACTTTTTTTTTTTTTTTTTTTTTTTTTGTCTTTTTGAGATAGGATCTCGCCATGCAGTTCAGGCTGGCCTTGAGCTCCCTTTTGTAGCCCAGGCTAGTCTCAAACTTGCACTGGTCCTCCTTCCTCAGCCTCCTAAGTGCTGCTCCAGCCACTTCTAAAAAAGCCCCACCTATGACCAGAGAAGGCTTTGAGGGGACATCTGGATAAAAGTCACAGCACTAGATAATCTCAAAATTATCTAGAGTTTATCTATTAGCTTTTTGGTATATTTTTGGGAATATTTCCTTAAACATTATCTTCCAGCCTATTTATTGCTAAGACTCAAAGCCAGGGTCTTGTTCATGCTAGGAAATTACTCTGCCACTGAATTACATACTGTGGTCCACTAACTAGCTTTTTTTTTCTTTTTCTTTTATTTTTATTTATTTATTTTTTTTTTGGTAGAGTCTTGCTATGCAGCTCAGAGTTTTAGTAATTCTCCTATCTTAGCCTCTTTGATGCTGGGATTACAGTCATGCGCCAACATACCCAGTTTCAGTGGCTGTCAGTATGCCTGGATTTCCTGGGCCTACATGGCATACAATACTGGGGACTGAACTCCGGTCCTTGCACTTGCCAGGCAGGTGCTTAGGCTGCTGAGCTATCTCCCCAACCCTTTAGCTAGTTTTTATGTTGAAGGATCCCTCTATTCAGAATTGACATATCCTTGGAGGTTTCAGTTTAGAGTATTTTTCAGTCTTTTCGAGGGCCATATGAGACAGGGTGTGTAATCTTTCATACAATTCTCTTGTGTTTGGTCCCTCCTTTTATTCTTAGCATATGTGGTATCTGATGTTTCTCACTTATAAGCCTTTTTATGTTTCTGCTTGATGGGTTCGCTTACCCTGCACTTCAGTCAACACTTTCTATGCTTTATTCAGTCAGTTGCCACTGCTCAATCTTTGTTTCTCAACCTAGAATATTGTTTTCTGAATTAGAGATGTCAAAGCTATACTTAGCATTTTCATTCTTGATTCTTCTCTTGTAATGCTTTGCAATAAGAGAGATGGAAATCTTTATTTTCCTGAAACAAAGTATTTGCTCATTGTTTCCCCATAATTTGTTTTGAGATAGTCTTGCTTTGTACTTCAGGCTGGCCTTACATTCACTACAGTCTAGAGTGACCTTGAGGTTGGGGTGATCCTCCTGCCTCAGCCTCCAGAGCCCTGAGATTTCAGGCTATTGCCAACATACTCACTTCCCTATGACATTACATGGTTTATCTATCTCACTGGAGAGTTTGAGCTATAATGTCTGTCAGGATTTTAAAATGCTTTGAATTTTTCATAAAGTCCTAGTCACTTTATGCTATTCAAAAATCTGAAAACATTCACAGATAGATATTTTCTCCTGGCTTCTTAGCCAAGTTGTAGAGACTTTATAGTTTGTTGGTATTTTAGTGCAAACTGTATTGGTCTCATTTCTGTGACCTAAAATGCTCTGTTCTTTATATAAATAGTATAAGCAGTTGTTCTCTTCCACTCTGAGAGTGATTATCTCTTAACAGCAGGTATAGTGACTCATTCTCCTGTATATCTTTTTATTTTGTACATCTTAAAGGAGACTTTAGTATTTGTGGGGGATAGAGTGCTGGGCAAGGGCAGCTTCAGCAGTGTGTCAGGTATTACACAATCTGGACTAGCAAAACAAGAAACAACTTCTTCCCCCACTGCAATTTCAAAGCCTGGAAGTAACACCCCACTTATAAAGATCTGAGAAGTCACATTATTCATAACAGAGACTATGATTCACATGAATGGAGCAAAATGGATTAACCAAAAATAGATGTTGTACATCAATCTGTAGCAAAAAATATCTTTTGACTGAGGCATCAATTGGCCATAATCACAGGAAGAACCATTCCATTTAAGTTCCGCCACCTTCTCCTCTACTTTTACTGAATACTCTTTGTTCTTTTTTCGTGGCACATCGTTATAAGTCAATGTATTAAGAAAACAGCATATTTATTCTTTGTGTGTGTGTGTGTGAAAGCAGAATTCAAATTCATAACCATACTTGCCTTGCCAGGAGATGCTGACAAGTTATCTCCCTGGCACAAAAAAGCCCAGGATTTTGTTTTTGTTTTTGTTTCTAGGGATTACTACCAGGGTCTTATGCATGCTAAATATGGAAAACAGATTTTAACATGAAGTGTTGCACTCTTTATTATGTTCCTTTTAAAGTGAGACTTAAACGTACTTTGTGTTGTATTCATTTAATTGATCACCTTGAGTTATTAAGCAATTTTCATTTTATACTTTATAACTTGGCCCGTTATTTTTAGTAACAATGATAGAACAACCTGTAGAGTTGTATAGAGGGGCATCACATTTAATGGAATTTGAATTCCTGCCAAAGCAATTATTTGTTTCAAATACAAACACAAGATTTCAGTCCTTTTACCTGGACAGTTTTCTCTTTCCATTGATTTCCTGCCTGTCTAAGAGTAATACATCGTTTTTCAGGGAGTAGTAAATAGGAAAATGCAGTTTCAGTTTGATAATTACTACTTTATTATATGTACACATACAATAATGTTCAAGGGACTATGCAGAGCTTTAAGAGACCTAAAGATGAGAATGTCAATTGCTTTCAGTTGTTGCAGTAACAAATACAAACACGTTTCCATTTTAAAGACATGATTAAATATAAAGATACTCTTTTACTAAAACGTCATTCAGAGAAAGGCAGTCCAGGGTTGGTACAGTAGCTCATAATGTCTTTTATCTCTGGTTGGCTATTATCAATGGGTTTTTTTCTTCAGGATTATATATGAATGCTCACAAGAGCTGTATTAGCTATAAATATCACATCCTCATACAATCACATCCGATGGAGTAAAATAGCAGCTTTTCTGCAACTTTACATTTTCTTCAAAGGAGAAAATTTATTTCGGTGCCTCTTGTACATTTCCTCTACCTCCCACTGTCTCATATGGAGTCAGTGCCTGGAAAAAGATCCGTGTGCGTGTTCATGTGTGTGTGTTTTGTACTGTTGGGTAGGCAACTATACCATCTGCCCCTAAGAATAGAGCAAAATTGCTGTGTTCCTCCAAGAAGCTTTGTGCCTCTTAAGGCAGAAAAGAAGCTGTACTTTTATATAGTGTCTGTGTGGTAGATTCTTGGACATCCTTATGGGTTGCAAATTAGAGACCCCTTTTAAACTGCTCAAAAGTTTTCTATGGTACTTTTAATTTGCAGATGCTAAGCCCAGCCCGTTTTTCTCCACTGTTCTCAGGTTTTGTATGGGCTCTGTTCTGGGTATATTTTTTAAGAATAATGTTCAACTATGAAATACCAACTTATGTAACTTATTTGGGGTAAAGTTTTTTCTCTCCAAATGTTCGGAACCTGCCTTCTCCCAGTGCACAGATCCCACCCATTTATTTGGCAAATACTTGCTGCATGTTTACTATGTAGTGAACACTTAAGAGTTGAGGATACAAGAGCAGCGCTCTAGCTGGATGTGTGGTGCATAAAGACTGACAATTAACAATGACAAATGGTGAGAAGGAATGCTATATAATAGGAGACAGGCATTATTGCCCTGTCTGGATTCAAATTTGTGATTCTCCCGCCTCAGCTTCCAGAATATTGGGTTTATAGGCATGCATCACTGCATCTGATAGGAAACCTTGAAACCTTTAGTGGACTGTTTATGTTTCTCAAAATTCACATATGAAACTCTTAATCCCCAATGTGATAGTACTAGGACTTGGGCCTTAGGAAGGTGACTGAAGGGAGGAGCCCTCATGAATAGTATTAGTTACCTTGTAAAACAGACCTTGGAAAGGTCTCTGTTCTTTTTCTGTCCTATAAAGACATGGTGAGGTGATGGTTGTGTGTGAATAAGGAAATGGACCACACAAGACACCCAGTCCGCTGGCACCTTGACTTTGGATATTCCAGTCTTCAGAGCTGTGAGAAATAAATGTTTGTTTTTTGAAACATCAAGTCTCTGGTATTCTACTGTAGCAACCCAAACAGAATAACATACTTTCTTTAAAAGACTTTTTCATTAAATTATAATTTCTCTCAAAATGTTCAAGATAGACAAGTGTATGTAGGAAATTATTGAGGTGAAAATGATAGCGAAAGTGCTCTTGAAAACAGTCTCTGTAAAGCCTTCTCCTCAGTCATTTCTCCATTTGCTGAACTTTTAGACCATCTCTGCAGGCAAAATGTATAACTTACACAGAGCACCTGATAAATACAAAAGTAGCCTCAAGTTGTATGAGTCAGGGCAAAATGAATGCTTAGCTGTGTGTGGTAGTCATACCTGTAGTCATAGCTATTGGGATTCTATTGCTTGAGCAGAGAGGATCACTTGAGCTGAGGTTCGAGGAAGCCTGGGAAACACAGCATAGCCCAGTTCAGAAAAAAGAAAAAGTTTTCGTCTTTAAAACAACTTGAAGGGGCCCGGCAGGATGGCTCAGTGGTCTAAAGCGCCTGCTTGGGAAAGCTTAGGTGGCTGCAGGGACCGAGGTTCGATCCCCGGCATCACATGCTGTGCCAGCCTCAGGGCAGGCTGAGCCGGCCATAAAAATAAACAAACAAAAGTTCTGAAACAAGAAAA